>BPLQ01000233.1:600000-863359 GCA_021605075.1 Caerostris darwini
GATGAATATTCTGTAGTGCCATTAAATTTACAGCATTTAACTGCTCAACCTTTATTATTCATCACACTTAAAATAAAAATATTAAAAAAATCACAAGCAGCTTAAATACATCGAGTTCATTCTGAGCTAAAATGTACTTCTTCTTTCTTTTAAACTAATACAAGTTCCCCTCTCCTCAAAAAATATAATAAATAAATAAAATAAAAAGAAGAAATGTCATTTAAAATCATCAAAAAGGATTTGATGAAAATGCTAACTGTTTTCTTTGAGGTACGCTCCCTTCTTTCAGACCAATCTACCACTCACAAAATAACAGGTCGAAAAATAAAAGTTGAGGACGGACGGGAAGAATCTAGTTCTTTAATGACGTTACATACGTGAAAGAGGGAACAGAAAAAGATAAAAAATAGTATGAACATAAAAACACAAAATTGTGTGGAGTAAATGCGGCAAATAGGTGGCAAGTAGGTTCGGCGGAATTGGGGATGAGAGAAAAGAACACCTGCAGCAGAAGTTTTTCCAATAGCCACTATTGCCGGCAATTATAGAAAGAGGAAGGTAGTGTTATTAGACCTCGAAAAACCACACAGAAGGGTGGAGATAATAATAAAAGAATAAATGAATGAAAAAAGGCCTTAAGGTTGAAGAGGTTATATTTTAATGTTCGTTATTAAATGTTTTATTTTCCTTTTTTTTTTTGTCACTGAATTCAATGTTTTAAGATTGTAAATACATCGATGGATTGTGACAAATCGACTTATGATTTTCCTATTTGAGATGAACCATGAATTTCGCGCGTATTTAGAATCATTTCTCTATTTGAGATTAACCATGAATTTTATTGGAAGAGAAAAAAAAATTTATCTATGATTTTAATGTACTTTTTTTCTCAAATATGTTATAAAATATCCGAAACTTTCTATTTCTATGCACGATATTTTGTTATTAAATGCATATTATTTTAATGTTGGTTACTAAATGTCTTATTTTCTGTTTTTTATCACTGAATTCAATGTTATCATTCAATGTTCAACATTGTGAATTCATCAATGAATTGTGAGAAATCGACTTATGATTTCTCTATTTCAGATGAATTGTGAATTTAGCGCTGTTTATTGTAAGAGAAAAAAAAATTTGTCTTTAAAATTTGTAAACAATGTCTTTAATGAATGTTTTTAATGCACTTTTTTTTTTTCAAGTATGCTATAAAATATCCGACGCTTTCTATTTTTATGTACGATATTTTTTCTATGAATCTAGTTCTTTAATGACGTTACATGCGTGAAAGAGGGAACAGAACGAAGAAAAAAAAATCTTAAACACAAAAATTGTGGAGTAAATGCGGCAAATAGGTGGCAGGAAGGTTCAGCGAGAAGTGGGGATAAGCGAAAAGAACACCTGCAGCAGAAGTTTTTCCAATAGCCACTATTACAATTACAATTACAGAGCCGGCAATTACAGCGTGAGGAAGGTAGTGTTATTAGACCTCGGAAAACCACACAGAAGGGTGGAGATAATAAATAAATGAAAAAAGACCATAAGGTTGAAGAGGTTATATTTTAATGTTCGTTATTAAATGCTTGGTATGTCTTATTTTCCGTTTTTTGTCACTGAATTCAATGCTTAAGATTGTGAATTCATCGATGAATTGTGAGAAATCGACTTATCTTTTCTCTATTTTAAGATGAACCGTGAATTTAGCTCTTATTTAGAATCATTTCTCTATTTCAGAGGAACCGTGAATTTTATTGGAAGAGAAAACAAAATTTAACTATGATTTTAATGTATTTTTTTTTTCAAATATATTATATAATATCCGACGCTTTCTATTTTTGTGTACGATATTTTCTTATTAAATGCATATTATTTTATGTTCCTTATTAAAGACTTGGTATGTCTTCTTTTCCATTTTTTTTTTTCGTCATTAAATTCAATGTTTAAGATTGTTAATTCATCGATGAATTGTGAGAAATCGACTTATGCTTTTCCTATTTGAGATGAATCTTGAATTTAGAGCTGTTTATTCTAAGAGGGAAAATTTTTTTGTCTATATTTTTAATGCACATTCTTTTTCTTTCAAATATGTTACAAAATATCTGACTCCTTCTATTTTTATCTACGATATTTTCTTATTCAATGCATATTTTCTTATTAAATACTTATTATTTTAATGTTCGTTATTAATTGCTTGGTATATCTAATTTTCTGGGTTTTTTTTGTGTTGTGTGTGTGTGTGTCACTGAATTCAATGTTTAAGATTGTGAATTCATCGATGAATTGTGAGAAATCGACTTATAATTTCTCTATTTGAGATGAGTCGTGAATTTAGAGCTATTTATTGGAAGAGAAAAAAAAATTTTTGTCTAGAAATAAAAATGTTTTTAATGCACTTTTTTTTTCTTCTAAATATTCTACAAAATATCCGATGCTTTCTATTTTGATGTACGATATTTTCTTATTAAACGCATATTATTTTAATGTTCATCATTAAATGCTTGGTATGTCTTATTTTCCGTTTTTTATCACTGAATTCAATGTTTAAGATTGGAAATTCACCGATGAATTGTGAGAAATCGACTTATGATTTCTCTATTTGCGATGAAACGTGAATTTAGTGCTGTTTTTATTGGAAGAAAATGTTTGTTGTCTATAATTAAGAATACTTTTAATGCCTTTTTTTTTTCTTTCCAAAACACGCTATTTATTTTTATGTACGATATTTTCTTTTAATTGATTGATAAGCAAGAAGTTTTGGATTATCAAGTTTTTTTGTGTGCATGCAAACTTTTATCTTTTAAAAACATGAATAATGTAAATAAGGTATGAAAAATTATAACATTTTGACAATATTAAGCGAAAATTGATATAAAAGAGGACAAAGAGTTTTATTTCGAAATTTTGATATTTTAAAAGAACATTTCCTGGTGGATTTTTAGATCTTATTATTTGTACAGCAGGAGTAATCGCGGGTACCATCGAAATTTTATGAAACTGCATGTCAGATTTGTATGGGAGAAAACCCGAAAAACTCCCACAAAGTGGTCCGACTCAGAGGCAAGATGCTGAACATCCCAAACGCCATCAAATCTTCGGGTTTTTTTTTTTTTTTTTTTTTTTTTTTTTTTTAAACAGAGTCGACAACAAAGTCGCCAGAGGATTGAACCTCAGCCCAATGCTCACCAACGGTGCATGTTAACGCTGAGCCACAAATCGAGCTCATTTCAGTGTAAAATATTAAGTTACATATTTTGTGAACTATTAATAACCTTTTTTTTATTTCATAAAAATCGAATTTTTATTAATGTTTATTTCTCAATTCACGTTGGCTTAAATGCATATGTATTAATCTTAACCTCTATGCATAACAGAGAAAAAAATTAAATATAAACTAAAAAAAAAAAATGTGAAGATCCTGAAAAAATTCAACTAACTTTCAGAATAACGAATGACCTTGAATCCAGGCTTTAACAGCATTTTATGAGTCAAAGTTGAAAATGAAAAGAAAAAATTATTTAAAAAAATTGCGGCACATAGGTGGCAGAAGGTCCGGTAAAATAGGGGATAGGAGAAAGAACACCTGCAGAAGTCTTTATCCATGACCACTACTGCAACCAATTACAGCGGGTGGATATGGTGTTATTAGGACTCGAAAAACCACACAGAAGAGATGAGATAGCATAAAAAAATATATACGGTGAAGGCCAAAAGGTGGAGAGGTCATATTTTAATGTTCATTATTAAATAGTTGACGCAATTTATTTTCCGTCCCTCATTATTAAAACTGTATATATTTGAATTTAACTTTAAAATTAAGTAAGCATCGACGAATTATGGGAAATAATTTATAATTGTTCTATTTGTTAGGAAACGGAATTATAAAAATTGTATACACATGGTAAAAAAATTGCAGGAGGGGCTATTTTTCATGCATAAAATTCATTTGGAAATTCTACATGGATGTTGCGGATTTTTTTTTTTTTTTTTTTTTAACTACAGTTATCCTCATTGAAATAAATTACATTAAACTCTGATTGACTACGAAATCCCTCATCATCGAAACCAAGTGGCTAGCGCTCTGGCCTTTGATTCCACAGGCTTCAGGTTCGAATCCGTGAGGTGGCATGGATGTTTGTGAGTGGTTCAGTTATGGTTCTAATTAACCTAAGGAGCGCAAAAAATTACCAAACCAAACTCAATGTAATACAAAATAACTTTTTTCTACTAAATATTTTTCTCTTTTTACATCTGTGGATCTCGTGTTCCACTGATATATGCCATGAGCAGATTCACCTACAAGGGATAAATTGAAGACATTGGATTCCGGGATGCCTTTTAGGGGTAAATGTCTCTTATTAGGGTGTTGTACGTTAGAAAAAATGTACTGTATGTAGGTACATTAAACTGTGGGTCCCAAAATGTACAAAATGACAGTAGAGCAACAAACTAAACCTAGATACAATCCAGACCCGGCATCGAGTGATAATCACCCTTTGGAAGAGAAATCTGGGATAATAGCATTTCAACAACGAACTTTAATGCGCCATAGAGATCTATGGCGCATTGAAGGTCGACCTTCGAACGAATACCCTATGGCCACCAATTTATTATCTTAATAAATTGGCGGTCATAGGGTATAGACTTATACACCTGTATAGCGAGTGTCTCAATGTTGACGTTAAGCACCTAGAAAAGTAACATTGTTGTATTTGAATCCTAGTAATAAAATTATTTTGTAATTTACCCTTATTTAATTGCCCAGCGGAGGTTGAAAAAAATAGCCCTTGTTATTTATGTGAATGCCTATGCCCTAATTGCTGCAATATTTTTATTCCTAATTTATAGTTAACACTAATTTACCTCCTATTTTGACATTTTTTTTCTTTCTTAGCTCTCTGTACAATTATCAATAATATAAAATGAACAAAAATATTTTTAAAAATGAAAAAAATATTTTTTGTGTTTGTAATTTTTTTTTTTTTTTTAACATTTGTGTCGTAATTAGAGTTGACAATCTAAAATGAGACTTTTTAATAGTATCTAAGTTAATTTTCCGGAGTTCCATGTAGAAATACTAACTTTTCCAATAAACTTTTTCCTATTTTGAGTAAAAACCTCACAGCCAACAGTTATTTTTTGATAAAACGAAATATTCTATATTTTTCACATTATTGAATAAGACTGAATGTTAATTGCTTAGTTAATTTTCATTAAATTCAAAAAGAAAATATAACAAAGTCATCAAACACCTCAGTGGCGTATTTTTGTTATAAAAAATATTGACAAATGTAAACCCATGACATTTTTACAGACAAAATTTCTTTAAATATTAAACAAATTTCTTTCCCATCACTTTTAAATAAATAAGTATCATCTATTCCGCTTGTTTTTTTTTATATATTTTTTTTTTTTGTTTTTTTATTATTATTATTATTTTTTTTATATAAAAAAAATCGTGATCAGAAAATTACATCTATAATCTTCTGAACAAGTAATTAGTTCGTTTGCTTTCAAAAAAAATCTGGCAAGCATGAAACTTTTAAATTCAAAACATTTTCAGTTTAGGTGGGGAATTTTATGGGGCAGCTGGGTTTTTTCTGAAAATCTGTATTTAAAAAATCTTTTTTTTTTTATTTCTCCCTCCAAAAAAAAAGTTCTAACAGAAACACAAAATTTAAAAGATGCAGATGTTCTCAGATAGCTGCGAATGTTCCACGAATTTCACGAAAGTTGTAATTTACCATGCACAAGAGAAAGAATCCCAAATAAATAGCAGGTTTTCCCCTTAAAGAAACCCTATTAAAATAATAAATAAACAAAAAAAAGAGGATGAGCCAAGCTTGGAGGCAGCTCTAGCTCGTCCTTAGTAATTTAAAGACCGGTCTTTTCTAAGAAATGAATGTTGTCCACGCCATAATAGTTTTGAGAATAAAATAAAATTAAAGAATTTAGCAAGTCAAGCTTTTACATTTATTTTCCGCAGGTTATCAGTAGTCACGATGTGAAAATAATTTTTTTTAAAAATCGTATATTATTTCTAATAAAATAATTTGATACAAAAAATTACTTTCTCTAGAAATCTTTAAACACAATAATGTTTTGCATATTTTTTTCGAAGGTTATGCATGCCCGTTGGATAGTTGACCTTAGTTCAATATCCATTAATGACGTGCAATAAAAAACGTGTAGTGATTACGAAAGTCTGATTAGCATTGATGGGAAATTTTTGGTAGTAGTTTCCGGCTTTGAGCCTCTATGGCAAGCATATGAGAAATAGGGCGCAGCGCTGACAACCCTACCCTGTGAAAAGAAAACATCCCCCGTCTCGAAATCTGCCAGTAGGTAGACGGCCTTGAGCTGCTTTCCCAAGATGATATGTTTTTACGTATACAGCAAATAAGTTCATGACTCACTTATCGTGAACTTACATCTTACAGGCGTACTCCGAGGTATAACTTAAGTACCCCACTTTGGTATCTACTGACCTAAAGGACTACGAACCCAGTTGGAGGACCACGGAAACTATCTACTGAACATTCCTTACAACAGTAGTTCTTTCTGTCAAAATGGTTTAAAACTCTTCACCACCTCCTTACAAATTTAAAATTTCCATCGAACAAAACCCGTCATCAATGAACAAAAAAAAATAATAAATAAATAAATAAAAACAACATTACATATTATAAAAACGCAGTAAATCCTCTTTGAAAAATATCTAAAAATAACACAAAAACTAAAAATTATTGTAGAATTAACAACAATATTTAATATTTATATATATATAAAGGAAAAAAAATATAATATTAATAGCAAGAAGTTAAATGAAATGTTAATTTTTTAAGTGAAAAAAAAATGGCAATTTTCTGACATTTTTTTCCTGAGTGTCATCCCCCTTCTTAAGAACCGTTGCTTTACACCGCTAGTAGCAGTATTGCCAATTACATGGCAATAGCAAAAATTTGAAATTTTCTTAAACATTCAAGGTGTTTATACGATTTATACTGAGTTTAAAATTGCTGTGAATGCAATTTTTCTTAGGGAAAAAATCAATAAATTACAAATACAAATGAACAGCTTAGTTAAAAACAAAAGATAAAATAATTAAATCCAGCATAGCAGCGTTTTCTTTGGTGAGTTTCCGAGGGCGTGTATTTGCACGAAACCGAGAAAGTGAAACTGTCTGGAAGAAAGATGGTCTGGATTTAGGAATGCAGCCTTAAAGAGAAAGAAGATTGGTGTTATTTTCCAGACTCAAACTGACAGAGTACAAATTTATACACGGCCTCAATTTGTGGTATTGAAGTTTAGTGTCAATAATCACCAGAAATTACATTAGTAGAATAAGAGGAAAGTTGATATCTAAGTAAGAAAAAAAATTCAAGGAATTCATTTTTCAGGTGCACTCATATATTATATAAGTTAATGATTAATTTTTTGAATTAAAAATATTCAATCTAAAGAATAAATTAAAATTATTTGGTCATTGAGGTCACTTAAGTGAAACACAGCAGCTGTTATATTAGATGTTCCAAGATGCGTGCGCTTTATGAGTTCGCAGAATATAATTTAATTATTCTGCGAACTCACTGTAAACTCATCAATAAAACAGGCAATATCTGTCATATATTGGCAAGAAAATTATTTTAAAATCAAAGTTAATTTTTTCTCATAATTTCGATATTTAATTTTTGAATATATATTTTGATTCACAAATAACTTATTTTTTTAATACATTGGTTTTCACTACTTTGGCCATTATGAAATAAATATGCTTTGTAAAAGTGTGATAAATCTCAAGGGCCAGAAGAATATTCAAGTCGGGTTGCGGGTTGGCCACCCCTGATATAAGATGATATACTTCGAATGCGTGAAGTCCTTCCATTTGCAATTTGCCATTAATGCTCAATGATTACATATGTGGATAACGTATAATTTATGGCAAAATCGTAGAATTGAGGCCAGTGGGAATTGCCATCGAAATTATTTTCAATAAAGTCCACCAAGAAAAGGGTTACTTAAAAAAAGTCTTATATTCTTGGAAACCAATAAACGTTTGCATGGCGCGCGGTCTCAGTGCGTTATTAAAGCGACCTTGGTTTAAATTATACTGGTATGTCCCCAACTATTATTTGCTTTATTATTTTATGTACTTTTCATTCCCTTCTTTTGTTATCTGTTCAATTCTTTAGGAATTTTGAAAATTCAACGTGTTGGAATTTTCGAAACACGACTGTTTGCTTTATTTTAAACTTGTTGTTTATAGTTATAAGAGTTTCCATTCTTTTTAGATAAATAATTACATATATTTTGTGCTTCAAATAATAACCACTTCGAAAAACTTGTTTATAACAGCTTCCTAAAGTATTTTTTTGATTAAAGCTTGAAAAGCATCCTTTAATTCTCAAAATAAAAACGTACAAAGAATATGAATCGAGAACACAACATATGTAAACTATAAATACATAAATATGTAAATGTCAAACACTGCAAAAACAAGCCACATAGATCATATTTTTCCTATTTCACATAGATCCGCAAGTTTCGTCTAACAGTTTCTCAGAATCATTCTTCGGTGCATTATCGCCCTACTTCTCATATGCTTGTTTTTATGTTAATAAAAGAAGAAGAAAAAAAGCAATCAGAAAGGTTAGTTGTTTACAAAGAAAGCTATCTTTAAACGAGAAAAATTGACAAGGAAAAATGTAATTATATTTATTTTTATATCTGAGCATGTCTGTGGAGTACCACAGGACACATCCTTTGAGATTCACTGTCCTAGAACAGAGATATTTCTTTTAAATGGTAATGATAATTATTTCTTATAAAACCCAAAATCTTAATATTCTATTCAACCCCAAATCTCAATGCTCTTAATATTCTATTTGATAAAACATCAATAAATCTTAAAATAAGATATTAAGATTTATTGATGTTAACTTACTAAATCTTAATATTCCCATTCCATAAAACATCAATAAATCTTAATATTCCATTCAATAAAACGTTAATAAAACTTAATATTCTATTCCATAAAACATCAATAAAACTTAATAATCCATTGAAAAACAAAATCTTAATATTCCATTGAACTTAAAACCTCAATAAATCTTAATATTCCATTGAAACGCAAAATCTTAATATACCATTTGATAAAACCAATAAATCTTAATATTCCATTCCATAAAATATCCATAAATCTTAATATTCCATTACATAAAACGTCAACAAATCTTAATATTCCATTCCAAAAAACGTCAATAAATCTTAATATTCCATGGAAACACAAAATCTTAATATACCATTTGATAAAACATCAATAAATCTTAATATTCCATTCCATAAAACATCAATGAATCGTAATATTATTGAGTTAAGTAAGAGATATACATAGGTTTAAAATAAAATTAAAAAATGTTTGATTTCAATCGAAAACACATGAATTCTAATTTAAATAATTTTAAAATAAAAATTTCTTGTGAAACAGAGTTGAAATTGCTATGGAAAAATCTGTTATGTATTCAGATTAGCTTTCTAGCAAAATAATAATTATAGCATATGTTTAAATAAATAAAATGAACTATTCGTTACTTTTCTCGTGTTATATGATATAATTCTGATGAATTTTTGAATAAATTAGAACTAAATCAACTGTTATATAATTGCAAAAATTTGCAAAATAAATAAAATAAGAAAGCTGGTTTTTTTTTTTTTTTTTTAATCTTAAGTTTAACAGTAATTTTTTTTTTAAATGTAAAGATTTCCTTAGTATGCCTGTAAATGTTTATTACACATAAAAAAAAAAAGGAAAAATTTAAAATTTAATAGCATCAAACTTAAAGACATTTTCCCATGCGATAGTAAAGTAATCTAAAAAGTAATTCACATGAATGCGATGAACCGTTAAGTTTAAAGTTTTAAATGAGGGTATAGACGTATAATTTTCTAAAAAATGACGGAAAATTATAGCGTTGAATTTTAAAGGAACTCTACGCATAAAATGATAATTAGAAATTGAAGAAGCCGATTTTCGTTTGTTTTAATCAATTTTTTGTAGCGTGTCATTAGCAAAGCAAACAGTAGAACAGTAATTTAAAAAAAAAAAAAAAAAACTGAGTTGTTTCCAGTTTTTCGTCAAAAGAAATAGAATAATAATGACTATGACACCACTATTTTTGCAAAATTAAGGTTGAATATTTATTTTTTCACATGAAAAAGATAGAAGCAATGCTTAATATTAAAAATTACTTCTCAAAGATCTCTTCCCACAGTCAACACCGACAGAAAGTAAATAAAATTTAAATTGCTTTAAACTCAAAAACACAGATTAAATTGGTTTGAAATAAATTATCTTTCCTTTTATTTGGATTCCTTTGTATAAAAATGGTTAATTTTAAATATCATGAAAATCTTTTCTATATCATCGGTTGTCTATTGATGTCTTAAAAAGAAAAATGTTCCAAAAAATTATTTGATGCAAAATGCAATGATAGGTTTTTTAAATTATTTTTTTTATTTTCGAGTAAATGATATACAATAAAACCTGGTTTTTTTTTTTTCTGGGGACCAACTAAAACAATGTGTTAAAACTTAATAAGTAGCTATGAAATATATTGTTTAAAAAAATACTTTAACAAAAACATTTTATTACATTTACAAACACGCTTGAAAAAATTTATGGGCCAAATATCGACCGCTTAAAAAAAAATACCGCATAGAAAATATGTAAATCGAAACCTTACGATGTTACTGCCTTCCATCTAATAACATTCGTGGTAATGGGATGATATAATATCAGGTGGACTACCTGATGGAGTTTTTTTTTAATTTACATGTTATTTTGACAGCTATCTGTTGGGTTTTTTTAAAATTACATATTTTAATTAATTTTTATTCGTAATATGCATTTGATGGAATTTTTTTATATGCCACGCACACACACACAAAAAAATCGTAGATAAAAAATTGCACAAAAAAATTAAAAAGGACCACATAAAAACATGTTTGACTGTGCAGTGCTTGAACGCATTTTAACAAAATGAAAGTCAGAAGGTCAAAACGATTTTTTATATTCTGTAACTTATAGCTATTATAAATTTCAATGACAGAACATGATATGTAACACTTAATAAAGTCTGAATATATATACATATATGACAGTAAGTTATGTTTGCATTTATAACAGTAATAGATAAGCAGACATGTCACCTTAAATGAGACCTTTTCGGTAGTTATTTTCCGTAGTTACAATATATACCGATACTTAACTTTTCCAATATATTTTATCCTCCTTTAAATAAATATCTTACAGACTAACAGTCTTTATAATAACAAAGAAAGTATACAACAGCGACGTTATATTTATTAAAAACATTATTAAAACAGACTAATTCAGAATATTATTAGATTATTTTCTTAATAATTATAAAATTTTCTTTCGCAAAAACCAGCGCAATTTTGCCCGAATTCGATGGAAATTTTTTTTACTACAGTTGGAAAAGTAATAACCAAAAACGGCTTCTCTTTTTTAGAAAATTTCCTTAGATTTGTTATTTTTTTTTCTCCCTGTTGTTCGTAGGTAATTCAAAATTTATGTTGTTTTTCGTAGAAAATACAGTAAATCCATAACAGAGATGCAAAAGAAAAAAAATTGCAAAGGATATTTATAGCTTAATGAAGAGGTGCGAAAACATTTTAAGGGCTGATCGGTAAAGATGTCGTATCCATGCTAAAAATATAGGTAGGATTTACAACATATAAAGCACTAGTGGACATGTAAAGGCAAGATCATTTACGTACAGTCTACTTGGAAGAGTTGAACTATCGCTTGTTTATTTTTTCAACAGAAATAAGATCCTTTCAGATTCGAAATTGTTATTTGTAAAGATTTAATTCAAATCAATGGGTAAATCTCGATTTTTTTTTTTCCCTCCAGCAAGTGAATAGCGATTTCATCTCATACAATTTTAATATTAACATTTAGAAATTTTTTTTTTTTTTTTTTTTTTTTTTTTTTTTTTTTTGTTCTTGTTGTCAGGATAGCTATTAATATAGTTCAGTGCTACAAAATTTCTAAAGCAATTGTTATGATTAAGTGTAAGACGGATTTTTTTTTTTTTTTTTTTTTTTTTTTTTTACATTAAAACATGCCTTCTGTATAATATTCATATATCATAATTTGTATCTAATTGTCGATCACGAAATAGTAATTGAAGGTAAATTCCCGAAAAGTGCTAAAGTGTGCACAAAATTATCATCGAGCGACACACCAAACCAAATCCGAAATGTGCAAGCCATATCCCGCAATACTTGAGGAAGATGCTTATATATACTCTCATAATAATATCGAGTCTCTTCGTCTGTGAAGGTCATGACTGTAACACAAACTGTTGGTGAATTCCAATCTTCGCTAGTAGAATATGATAAATGCATCGCACATTAAATTATGATATCAGTTTCATCGAAATAAAAAAAATAACTTTATTTGCATGTAATATTGTAAGAAACAAAAATCGGATGCCGCTCCCCTTCTTCTCAACATGGATGTTTGTAGTGGTTCGGAATCCACTTTAAACTGTATGTCCCGGTCTGTTTAGCCCTCGTGAGCAGAAGATGACCGTAGAGCGACAAACCAAACCAAACCCCTTCTTCTCAAAGATCGAAGACTTCATGTTTTGTGTATATACCACATAAACAATCTCTGGGTAATGATTTCTAGTAGGACTTTCATGGTAGGATATATGGCCCACGAGAGAAAACATATTGGCTCTCAAAAGGCAGCATGAGTGCCAATACGAGATGCTTACGTAAAATGTTACTCGCCATTGAGCCTCCTCATTTTTGAGCACCTTCACACCTGAATCTTACTGCGTGCTATTAGAGTGTATTATTGAACCATGAGTCGGAAATAAACAAAAATTAAAAAACTCTCAGAAATAGTAAAAAACTGGCGTAATAATAGAATGTCAAGAAGGGGAAACTGTCATAGCCACCACAGCTCTGTACTAGCAATACACGTAATCAAAACCAAGATGAAGTGAAAGTGACTTGGAAAAAATTGCATCTTCATACATTACCGATAAAGATAATTTTAAAGTGCTAAATGATCAAGTGAAACGGTTTGTGATCGAAAATGGAAATTGCAAACCTAACGGTACCTTTAGATAGTACTCTATAAGAAAGAAAATACAATGATGATAATTTGCATTGAGGGGCTTGCAAAAAACTTGCCACGAGTCTCAGATTGAATAGTTACGCCACTGATAATAATAATGATGACAAATAAATAAACAATATACTCTAATAACCCATATTCAATCATCATTTAAATTTTATTATCCCAAAAATGAAACAAAAAATGTCCCCTTTCATTTTATAAAAAAGCGATATCATTGACCACTTTCTCTTAGTAGATACCCGTTCTGATCGAGTTGTCGTTATTAAAAGACGGAATCATCATAAGGCCCGAAGGTAATGAGTTTCCGAATGTTCTCCGAAAAGGTCATTGGCGTCCAAGCCAAAAAAGAACCCCCTGCAGATATTGTAGTTGTGAACGTAATCGCACTGTGTTCCGAAGATGGAGAATAACACACTAATGAGCATTAATTGCATTAATAAATGAAATAACATGTATCTTCTCGTTTCCTGCAAATTCGACGCCGATTGCTAATGGTTTATTTATTTATTTTTTTGGGGTTTAAAAGAAGGTCAGTGAATTTGATTCTAAAGTGCCATATTAGAAAGCAGCATAGAGCTCTTAAATGCTTTCTGATAAGAATTTGATGTGAAAGAGATAGTTTTTGCAATTCAGTTTATTAGAAGATGTGTTTTCTTTCTTTTTTTTTTTTTTTTTTCCTTAGCTATAATGATATGAAATATCTTTAGATTTTAATTTCTTCTTAGACAGGCATTGTTCAAGACAACAATAATGTCAACAATATTCAAGGCAATAACAATTGTTATCTTGAACAATGTCTACCTAAGAAGAAATTAATAAAAAAAGACATTTCATATCACTTTAGCAGAGGGAGGGAAAATTATTTTCTATTTACAGAAAATATCCCACGCACACTTAAAATGAAGCAGTGTTATAAAAATGCAATGTTACAAGAGATTTTCCCTAAGTCTCAAACCATACTGTAGAAATCCAAGCTATAAGTGTTGTATGTACATTAAACTGACTCAAGGATTGTAATGGGTATTCTTAAATTCATAAGATACTTCCTTTTAAACTACTAGAGGCTTCGTTTAACAAAAAAGACTTTATTTTGCATATAAAATGGTGCGAGAAATCAATTGAACAATTCGAATAAAAAAAATATCGAATTAAAGGGATTTTTCTTTTTTACCAAATCAGGAAGAACGAAAGGGAGCCTGATGGCCGAGTGACTAACGCTCTGACGCTCGGTGCCACAGATTTCGGGTGCGAGTCCCGGCGGTATCATGGTTTGGAATCCACTTTAAACCGTAGGTCGTGGTCTGATATGACTGCTGAGCTTAGGGCTAACAACTCAATCGCATAAAAAGAAAACGTCTATCTCGAAATCTATCAGAAGGCCTTAGCCCACCATGGGGCTGTTGTGCCAATAAAAAAGAAGAAAGAACATAATCATAAATTGTTGAAAAATCAGTTATTTAAAAAAAAAAAAATTACTTTCTAGTACATTTTTAAGTTACAAAAATACCATTGTAATTAATAAGGCTTAATATACAATAAATAAAATTGAAAGTAATAATTATCGCATATGAAGAACTGAAAAATATATTACAGTTTGTTCTCTTCATAAAATAATGTTGCGCATCTGTCCATTGCATCTAGTATATCAACAAATGCCAGCTTATTTTATATAGAAAGAATATATTTAATTATTTAGTTTGTTCAAAAAATAACTGCAGAATGCATCAATAAGATACCAGTACAATTTTCATCAAGAATAGTGTATTTAATTCACTTCCCTTTTGAATGATCGTATATGGTACTTTACACTGAAGTGACAAAAGTCATGGGATATCTCTTAATATCGTGTCGGCCCTCCTTTCGCCCGGCGAAGTGCAGCAACTCGACGTAGCATGGACTCAACAAGTCGTTGGAAGTCTTCTGCAGGAATATTGAGTCATGCTGTCTCGATAGACGTCCATAATTGTGAAAGCGTTGATGGTGCAGGATTTTGGGCACGAACAGACCTCTCGATGATGTCCCATAAATGCCCGATGGGATTCATGTCGGGCGATCTAGGTGGCCAGATCATTCGTTGGAATTGTCCAGAATGTTCTTCAAACCAATCGCGAACAGTTGTGGCCCGGTGACATGGCACATTGTCATCCATAAAAATCCCATCGTTGTTTGGGTACATGAAGTCCATGAATGGCTGCAAGTGATCTCCAAGTAGCTGAACATAAGCATTTCCAGTCAATGTACGGTCCAGTCGCACCAGAGGACCAAGTCCATGCCATGAAAAAACAGCCCACACCATTACGGAGCCACCACCAGCTTGAACAGTGCCTTGCTGACAGTTTGGGTCCATGGCTTCGTGGGGTCTGCGCCACACTCGAACCCTACCATCAGCTCTTACCAACTGAAATCGGGACTCATCGGACCAGGCCACGGTTTTCCATTCATCTAGGGACCAACCGATATGCTCACGTGCCCACGAGAGTCGCTGCAAGCGATGTCGTTCTGTCAGTAAAGGCACTCGAGTCGGTCTTCTGCTGGAATAGCCCAAGAAAGCCAAATTTCTCCGCACAGTTCTAACAGACAAGTCCCTTGTACGTCCCACATTGATTTCTGCGGTTATTTGACGCAGTGTTGCTTGTCTGTTAGAATTTACGACTCTTTGCAGACGTCGCCGGTCTCGGTCGTTAAGTGCAGGCGGTCGACCACTGCGCTGTCCATGGTGGGATGTTATGCCTGAAATTTCATACTCTCGGCACACTCTTGACACAGTGGATCTGGGAATGTTGAATTCCCTAACGATCTCCGAAATGGCATGACCCATGCGTCTAGCTCCAACTAACATTCCGCGTTCAAAGTCTGTTAATTCCCGTCGTGCGGTCATCATCACGTCAAAACCTCTTCACATGAATAACTTGAACAGAAATGAAAGCTCTGCGAAAGCACTGCGCATTTATACCTGTTCTACGCGATGCTACTGCCATCTGAAAATTTGTCTATTGCTATCCCATGACTTTTGTCACTTCAGTGTATATTCAATTATTTAACTTATATCTATAATTTTCTTCTTTGTCGTTGGCACAACAGTAACTTGGTGGGCCAAGGTCGTCTGCCTAGAAGCAGATTTCGAAACACGTGATGCTTTCTTTTTACGGGGTCAGCCCTACGCTTAACACTCCTACTAGACCAGGACCTACATTTGAGGGTGAATTCCGAACTATTATAAGCATCCATGGCACTGTCTGAAGCTTGTGGCCGAGAGGCAGAGTCCGAAGCTTGTGGCACAGAGAAGCAAAGCACTAGTCATTCGGTCATCAGACCCCCATATGCACAATCAATGAATAGATTATTTAATTAATATAAGTTACACAATCAATAAATAAATTATTCAATTAATATAAGTTGCACAATAAATGAACAGATTATTTAATTGCTATAAATTGCACTTCACCTAAATACATGGATACAGAAAAAAATTTCAAAATAAACTTCCAGAGAAATAAAACTTAGAAAAATTCAAGGGCCGTCAAATCTGAACGCTTTTTAGTGGTGCAAAAGAAGAAGAAAAAAAGTGATTCTCCCCCAATCCTTTTTCCCCCTCCAATAAACGACATCATTTTAAAAAAAAAAATTCAATCTTCCGAAAATCCGTAAAAAAAAAAAAAAAAAACCATTTTTTTCAACAATTCAATAACAAATTTTTTTAAACAATGCCAACAATGTATTTTTCTGACGATCATTAAAAGCCGGCAATTTTGTGATAACATCATACGCTGACTTAAAACGATCATAACACTAAACCACCTTAATAGGGAAACTAAATTTTTTCACGACAGCATCTACAATAGTATCTGAAGACAAGCCTAATGCTGTTAAAACATGTAATTTAATACTACAGTAAACAAACAAAAACTTTATTAGTACAAAAGACATTGCATCAGTAAAAAACAAAAAAATAATGTCACATTTGCCCAAATTTCTTTTTTTGGCCTCTTCATTTCCTTATCTTTATTCATGGTCTTAATATCCCTATATGAAATCAAAAGTGATTCTCATTTGCATAAAAACACAATTTAAACTGTGACCTTTTTTACCTTCGAGTATATAGATCATCCATTTTTTTTAATTCCAAGAACAAAGTTCGACAAATGGGTTCGCGGCTTCGTAGTTTTTAAGAAAAGCAAGGCATTCAATTACAATGTATAAGAATGAAGCGTTGCCCTAACTATTAAATGAGGAAGAATTATGGAAATGACCTGGGAACTTTGGAAAAGGTTCATTCATTTCTGTATGGTTCTTTTTCAATGAGAGGGCGGCGATTACAGTTTATTTACAGACGTGTAATTATATTCACTCTATACAATGAACTATTTTAAGGCATTCATATTTATTCAGTTGGCGCATAAATATTTTAAAGAAATTATTTTGCTGAAGGTACTTGTTTAGCTTTCGTTTTTCGACAAGTACTTTTAATAGTGAATTTCCTTTTATCTATTTAATCTACTGTTTTTAAGTTCTTAAAATTATATAAATGTTTGAAAGAAATAATAAAAGAATTAATAATTTTTTTTGTACAAATAAATATCCGATTTTTTATTTGTTTTATTTCAGATTTTCTATTGATTAAAAACATAATCAAAATTAGTATCATAATTTCAATGAAATTTTTATATTGTAATTGAAAAAATTTAATAAGAATAGTGCAGCGTTGCCCTAAATAGTAAATGTAAAAATTAATGGTGACTATGGTTTAGAAACTATAATCTATTAATGGTAAAACTAAGGTTTAGATTTTATTTTTTAGACGAATGGTTTAGAAAAGGTTAATTAAAAAAAATTTATATATATAAGAAAAAAGAATTAATAATTATTTGTAAAGATAAATATCAGAATTTTTTTTTTTCAGATTTTCGATTGATTGAAAACACAATCAAAATTAATATCATAATGTCAAGGAAATTTTAATATTGTATTTTTAAAAATTCAATGAAAGTAGAGCAGAATATATATGTCCTATGTAGTAAATGCGAAAATTATGGTGATGACTAGCAACTTTAGAAAAGGTCAATTAAAAATTCTGATAGGTTGGGCATTTTCCATACAGAAAAATATTTTGGGTTATGTATAATTTTATAGTTGAAAATTGTTACTGTCAGTTTGACATAAGGATGAATGTAAAACGAATTTCAATATAAATAAAACTATATTTAGTATTGCATTAAATAATAAATTTCATTCATTTATGGAAGTATAAACTTAAGCGAACAAAATTTAAAATTTAAAAAAGAAAACGTTATTTTTAAATTGTTTAAATCTAGCTAAGATTACAACATTGCAGCAAAAAAATTATATAATTGCGAAAATATCTAAATATAGCTGAAATATAATGAAAATAAATCAGTATAAAAAGAATTTTTAAATTAAAGATACATATGATGTAATAATAAAATAGTGGATCTTCAATTTTCCACTCTAATTGTTATCAAATAATATATATTCTAATTGATATCAAATAATGCGTACTTAAATGATATCAAATATATATTCTAATTGATACAAAATATTGTATATTCTAATTGATATCAAATAAAGCATATTCTAACTGACATCAAATAATTCATTTTTTTTTTATGTGTATAAAATATATCTCTTTACTTTTTCCCTCTCATTCAAGCCAACCGTCAGATTTCTACCTCAGACTGTGAGAATCGTAATACAAAGGCCTTTTATATATCCGTTTTAAAATAACTAATATTTTAAAAGTTTTTTCACTGCTAATTTTTTATTATTACTTTTTTTTTAATTGATAACAAATACCACGTTGTATAATATTTGGAAAAAGAGGAAATAAATCAAAATATGGTTTTATGTAGTTTAAGCCATATACTTTATTGTAATACATAAGAATAGTTTTCAATGAATCTTTAACAAATAAAATATTAAGATATTAATCTAAGTTAAATTAAAATGTCAAAAGAAAACCATTTTAAACCAAGAGCCTTTCATATTCTAAAATTTGAACAAGATCTTCGACAATGAAATAAAATTAAAAAGGACCCTCTTATTTGTATATAAAGTAACAGACTAAACACAATAAATCGGAAACTTTAAGGAATAAGTTATAATATGAAAAGTACACCTTTCGGAACGACACGTTTTCGTGAGAGAAGATTAAAGAATAAAAAACAAAAACAAAAAAAGAAAAATGATTACCCTTTTTTAATACAACCAAAAAAAATTTGCACTTGAGAAACAAAAGCACTTGCAAACAGGAAATTTTCAGTTTGCATTCAGACCCATCATACAAAAAGTTTTTATTTTATAATAATACGTTATTTTCGACTTAAAAAGCTGAATAAAATAGCGCATGATATGCAAAATAAAAACACGGAAGAAAAGGGGGAAAAAAAGAAGACACTTTTTCCTGTAAAAGAAATATTTCTTTGAACTGCTAATTCTACATATTCCAATTGATATCAAATAATGTATATTGTAATTGATATCAAATAATTCATTTTTTATGTGTAGAAAATACATCATTTTATTTTTTCAACTCATTCAAGCCAAATTTCAGATTTCTACCTCAGACTATGAGAAACATAATACAAAGTTAGTTTTTTTATACCATTTTTAAAATAATTAATATTTTAAAAGTTTTTTTTAATTATAAATTATTAATAGCAAAACTAATGCGGATATAAAATCACATATTGTATGATATTTGGAGAATTAAAAAAAAAAAGTCGTTTATTGTATTGTAATACGTAAGAATAGTTTTTAATAAATCTTTAACAAATGACATATTAAGATATTAACCTAAATAAAATTAAGATGTAAACGAAAACCATTTTAAGCCAAGAATATTTTAAATTCTAAAATGTGAAGGACATGCTTAACAAAAGAAATAAAACTATGAAATAAAATTAAAAGGACCCTCTTATTTGCATATAAAGTAACAGACTAAACACAATAAATCGGAAACTCTAAGGAATAAGTTACAATGTGGAAAGTACCACCTCGGGGAGAGACACGTTTTCGTGAGAGAAGATTAAAGAGTAAAAAAAAAAAAGAAAAAGAAAAAATGATTACCCTTTTTTAATACAGCAAAAAATTTGCACTTGAGAAACAAAAGCACTGCAAACAGGAAATTTTCAGTTTGCATTCAGAGCATCGTACAAAAAGTTTTTATTTTATAATAACACGTTATTTTCGACTTAAAAGCTGAATAAAAGAGCGCGTGATATGCAAAATAAAAACACGAAAGTAAAAAGAAGGAAAAAAAAAGAAGACGCTATTTCGTGTAAAAGAAATATTTCTTTGAACTGCTGCGAAGAAGATCATCAAAGTTGAACGTGGTTAGGGTGTGAGAATAAATCCGGCTCCCGGATATACTCGTGTACAGCAGGTAAAAGTCGAAGCGAGAAATCTGGACAGTTGAACTTTCTCTTCCCACCCACCCTTTTTATCCCCTCTCTTACTTTCTTTTTTCTTTTTTTCTTTCTCTCCCTCCCTTCTCTTTCTTCCCAAATCATCATTTTACGTCAAAAGCAAACAAACGTAGTATTAAGTAAAGAACATTCTGGTTGATTTCTGTCTAGCGCTCTTTTTTCACATATAAATGTACGCGAGAAATAGTTTTTATTTTCGTTTCTTTATTTTTTTTATTCCATCATTCTTTAACACGAGTTAGTGTGGAAGAAATTATTTAGCTACATTTAGTTTTTTCTTCTTGTACTTTGAGTCTTTATATATATATATATACACACACACAGATATATATATATATATATATAGCTTTTGAACACTATTCTTTTTAAAAAAAGAGTCGACAGGCTACTTTTTCTTTGTGTTATGTTTCATCTATTTCTTCTGTTCTGCAATAGAATATTCGTTCTTAACTTGAAAGTACACCTGCAATTTCATTTCTGTCCATTCTGTTTCTTAACTGTAAAATGTAAGTATTCGCATATTTTTTGTGACATATATATTTTTTGTTGTTGTTGTTGTTGAAAACTATGTAATTTTTTTAGTACAATAAAAACGATTTTTTTTCCCCTCTTGTCTTTCAAAATTAAAAAAAAAAAAAAAAAAAAAAAAGGAAACAATTTTTGTCTATTTCTTTTAATCATTAACCCTTTTTAATATTTGTAACGTAAATAAAAGATAACTATACAAATCATTCTGTTTAGTATAAAATATATACATTCAAATAAAATAGTATTATGCAATTATTATGTAGACACGAGTTATTGTAGAATTAATTATTTAGCTACATTTATTTTTTTTTAGCTACTTTTATTTCGAGTCTTTATATATGTACACACACACACACACACATATATATATATGTATATATATATATAGCTTTTAAAAACTATTCTTTTTTAAAAGAGTCGACAAGCTACTTTTTCTTTTGTGTTACGTTTCGTCTATTCTGCAACGGAATAGTCGCTCTTAACTTGAAAACGTACCTGCAATTTATTTTTGTCCATTTCGATTCTCAAATGTAAAATGTAAGCATTGGCATATTTTTTTGTAGCACATATTTTTCTTGTTGTTCTTATTGAAAACTATATAATCTTTTTTTTTTTTTATTGTAATAAAAACAATTTCTTTCCTTTTCTCTATTTTTTCAAATTAAAAAAAAATAAGAGGTTTTTTTTTTTTTTTTTTTTAATCCTTATTTTGCTAAGAAAGCACTGAACGTGTTCTAATATTTTTTTTTAATGTATAAATATTCAAATAATTCTGTTTAATATAAAAAATAAATATTCAAATAATTCTGTTTAATATAAAAATAAATATTCCAACAATTTTGTTTAATATAAAAAATAAATAAATATTCCAATAATTTTGTTTAATATAAAAAATAAACATTCAAATAATTTTAATATATAAAATTATCTGAGTTAAGTTCTACGTTTGTTAACTTATTTAAGTTTAATATAAAAAAATATCCATTTAAATAAAGTAGAATTACGCTCTTAATTTGAAAGCGTACCTGCAATTTTATTTTCTGCCCATTCTATTTCTTAAAGTTTCTCAAATGTAAAATGTAAGCATTCGCATATTTTTTGTAGCACGTATGTTTTTTGTTGTTGTTAAAAACTATGTAATTTTTTATTTTAATAAAAAAAAATTTATTAATTTTTCTCTGTCTATTTCTATTTCTGTGTCTATTTTTTTTAATCATTATTTTACTAAGAAAGCACTGAACCTATTCTAATACTTTTAAAATAAATAAAAGATAAGTATACGAATAATTCGATGTAATAAAACAAATATCCATTTAAATAAAACAGTATTACGTAATTATTATGAAAATTTAACTTAAAAAACGCATTTAAAACACTATATAATATCAATAGTTAAACAATACGTCGTATTATGGAAGACTATTAATCATTGCGAAGTATTGAGGTTGATTTGATGTCTACAAAAGTAATATAATTATAGGCATGAGTGAAAAAATAAATATAAATTATTTCTTTAATTATTTAAATTCGCTAATAGTGTTTATGTTATTCTCATAATTTATATATATATAGCTTTTGAAAAGCTATTCTTTTTAAAAAAAGTCGACAAGCTACTTTTTCTTTTGTGTTACGTTTCGTCTATTCTGCAATGGAATATCCGCTCTTAATTTGAAAGCGTACCTGCAATTTTATTTCTGTTTATTCCGTTTCTTAAAGTTTCTCAAATGTAAAATGTAAGCCTTCACATATTTTTTTGTAGCACATATATTTTTTGTTGTTGTTGTTGAAAACTATGCAATTTTTTTTAGTTTAACAAAAAATATTTTCTTTTTCTCTGTCTTTCAAAAATAAAAAAAGATGTATCTGTTTCTTTTAATCATTAAGACACTCTAATACTTGTAAAGTAAATAAAAATAACTATACAAATCATTCTGTTTACTATAAAACATATACATTCAAATAAAATAGTATTATGCAATTATTATGTAAACACGTGTTATTGTAGAAGAAAATATTAAGTTTTACTTGGTATGTGTATTAATAAACGTATGTAAAAATATATCAATAAAGAACAATACTAATTAAAACATACAATAGAAAAATATTTTAAAATCTTTATTAATATATTTTTATAATTAAGTTCTTTATTAATATACATATTTTTAATTCTTGGAAAATATAATAGTAATCGATTGAAAATCCAATCACTGCAAAATTCCAAGAGAGAAAGTTGTTCAATCCATTAAATACAATTTAAAATCTCCATAGTTATAATAAGAAGTATTTTTAAAAAATGCATCATTATAAAAAATTAATATTGATTTAATGAATTAGTTTTATTATAAAAATTGCAATTTTTTTTTTTTTTTTTTTTTTTTTTTTTTTTGCTAAAGCATTTCTGGTTACTCTTCAGATAGAAATATAACTAGGTAGCATTGATAACGCAACGTTATAATTGATACAGAAATGAAATCTTATATTAATAAAGTTTAGTATTGATATTATTTTTAAAAAACACATCATTATAAAAAAATAATATTATTTTATTATAAAATTTACATTATTCGCTAAAACATCTCTGGTTACCTTTCAGATAGAAATATAACGTAGATAGTGCAATAATAGAGAGTACTTTAAAAATACGGTATTGCATACCGTACTTTAAAAATACGGTATTTTTTTCTCCCTAGCTCGCATACTCATAGGAAACTGCGCGTGCGTATCTATAATAATGTTTCCTACGAGCATGCGCGCTAGGGAGAAAAAAAAATACCGTATTTTTAAAGTACGGTATGCAAAAACTCTCTAATAACGTAGGTAACGTTGATAACGTAACGTTATAATTGGTACAGAACGAAATTTGAACATTCAATATTATAATCGGTATGTCATTAGAAATAACTTTTTCCAGTTGCGACACTTAATTGTGACATTTACAACTGTGACACAGAACTCAAATCTTCTGCTTTGGCATGCTCAGATAATGAAACGCATGCTCAGTTCAAAAACACATGCGCAGTACAAAAAAAGATTCAAATTTTAAAAGAATCACATTCATTGTACTCTAACGGTACGCAAAAACATTCCTTTAAGACACGCGCGCGACCGTTACACAGACAGTCAGACACTGTGTACATTAAGATTTAATCGAGGGCTGGAAATTAAATTTAAATAAACAATCGGCAAACAAAGCAGCAAAGGAAAAGAGAGCGACCCAGGAAGAGCGGGGCAGTGGAGTGTCCCAAATAATCTATTAATAATGAATGCCTCTCCGCCTCTCTACATCAGGTGCTGTCATTAATTACAAAGATATGCTAACGACTCGCAGATAATGATCCATTCATGAGCCACCGCTTAACTATTAGTGCCCATGGAAGAGCGGTCAAGGTCGAGAGACGTCCTTTTGTCAATCGCGCTTCTTTTGTATAACCAAGATTATATTTATGCGTAGGGACACATAGCCCTTTTTATTTATTTATTTATTTTTACAAATAGCTAGTCT
Organism: Caerostris darwini; assembly: GCA_021605075.1. Lineage (NCBI taxonomy): Eukaryota > Metazoa > Arthropoda > Arachnida > Araneae > Araneidae > Caerostris > Caerostris darwini. Next base: position 624,644 of record BPLQ01000233.1, read on the forward strand.
TAATTTTTACAAACATTCTTGAAATTCGAATTTTTCTAAGCAGAGAAGGGAAGTATTTACCACACACTTTCTAACTTTCTTAACAAGACGCTGGAAAAATGTTCATTTATCATTGACCATTTATAAACCAGATTTATGCGCAAAAAGAGATTACGCATTATATTTCACAAATTTCTTTCTTACTTAATTATTTATTTATTTTATTTTTTTTTTTTACAAGTAGTTGATGAGGAAATTCAAAGTAGAGAGTTAAGCTTCTTGAGATTCGAATTTTTCTAAGCAGAGAAGGGAAGTATTTACCATACATTTTCTAACTTTTATAACAAGATGACGTCCATTTATCATCGACCTTTTATAAATGACATTTATGCGCAGAAAGAAATTACTCGCTACATTTTATAAATTACTCTTTTTTTTTTTTTTTTTTTTTTTTTTTTTTTTTACATGTAGCTGGCGAGCAGTCCTTAACTTCCTGAGATCCGTATTTTTCTAAGTAGAGAAGAGAAGTGTTTACTATACATCCTCTAACTTTCTTAAAAAGATGCTGGAAAAACGCCCTTTTATCATTGACCTGCAAGAAATTGCCCCTTTTTTTTTATAAACGAGATTAATGCGCAGAAAGGAATTACACATCATATTTTATAAATTATTTTTTTATTTTTACAAAAAGCTGGTCTTTATTTTTACAAATATTTTTAAAATTCAAATTTTTCTAAGCAGAGAAGGGAAATATTTATCACACATTTTCTAACTTTCTTAACAAGACGTTGGAAAAACGTCCTTTTATCACTGGCCTGCAAGAAATCGAGCTTTTATAAAAAGAGATTTATGCGCAGAAAGGAATTACGCATTACATTTTATAAATTACTTTTTAATTTCACAAATAGTTGGTGAGGAAATTCAAAGTAGTTCGTTAAACTACTTGAAATACGAATTTTTCTAAACGGAAAAGAGAACTATTTACCATACGTTTTCTAACTTTCTTAACATGCTGGGAAACGTCCTTTTATCATTGCCCTTTTATAAACGAGATTTATGCGCAGAAGGAAATTACGCATTACATTTTATAAATTACACTTTTTTTTTTTTTTTTTTTTTTTTACATGTAGCTGGCGAGGAGTCCTTAACTTCCTGAGATTCGTATATTTCTAAGCAAAGAAGAGAGGTATTTACCAAACATTTTCTAACTTTCTTAACAAGACATTTAAAAATGTCCTTTTAACACTGACCTCCAAAAAATTGACCTTTTATAAACGAGATTTATGCGCAGAAAGAAATTACGCATTATATTTTATAAATTACTCTTTTTTTTATATGTAGCTGGGGAGGAAATTCAAAAGAGTTCTTAACTTCTACAGATTCGAATTTTTTCTTAGCAGAGAAGAGAGGTATTTACCAAACATTTTCTAACTTTCTTAACAAGACATTTAAAAATGTCCTTTTAACACTGACCTCCAAGAAATTGACCTTTTATAAACGAGATTTATGCGCAGAAAGAAATTACGCATTACATTTTATAAATTACTCTTTTTTTTATATGTAGCTGGGGAGGAAATTCAAAAGAGTTCTTAACTTCTACAGATTCGAATTTTTTCTTAGCAGAGAAGAGAGGTATTTACCAAACATTTTCTAACTTTCTTAACAAGAGATTTAAAAAATGTCCTTTTATCATTGACCTCCAGGAAATTACCTTTTATAAACGAGATTTATGCAAGGAAAGGAATTACGTATAATATTTTATAAATTACTTTTTTATTTTACAAATAGCTGGTGAAGAAATTCAAAGTACAGTGTTAAACTTTTTAAGATTCGAGAAGGAAAGTGTTTACTATACATCTTCTAACTTTCTTAACAAGACGCTGGAAAACGTCCATTTATCATTGACCTTTTATAAACGAGATTTATGCGCAGAAAGAAAATGCGCATTACATTTTATAAATTACTTTTTTTTTATTTTACAAATATCTTGTGACGAAATTCAAAGTAAAGCGTTAAACTTCTTGAAATTTTGAATTTTTCTAAGCAGAGAAGAGAAATGTTTACCATATATTTTCTAACTTTCTAAACAAGACATTGTTAAACGTCCTTTTATCACAGACCTCCAAGAAATTGCACTTTTATAAACGAGATTTAAGCGCAGAAAGGAATTGCACATTATATTTTATAAATTACTTTCTTTTTTACAAGTAACTGATGAAATAATTCAAAATAAAGCCCTTAATTTCCTAATTAGAATTTTCCCGAAATATATATATTGAACTTAAAGTTTCTAACTCTATCCACTATTTCTGTAGGTATATTGTTGTCTTTTGGTTCAAACAGGATAAACAGTAACTATAGATAAAATGCTAATTTTTTTTAATGTTGCTCAATCGATAAAACTAGCTAACCTGCATGATAAAAATTTACTAAATTAAATAAAAACAAAAAGTATCGAAATTTTGGATTTGATACATTAAAAATATATAGAATATGTTTTTTAACGCGAATTTAAAACGATACAACGATACTACCAAATAACAATTTTGGCACTTATTAAAGGTCGTTTAATTCAGAGAAAATAACGATAAATAAATGAAAAACTAATAAATAGTTTCTTATAAATCTAATCTAATATAATATCTAATCTATAATATCTAATAATAAAATATAATATAATATCTGATATAAATCTAATATAATATAAACTAATAAATATTTTTTTTTTTATAATCTTTTTATTTTGATTATCTTTCAAGGTCATTCTAATTTATTTTATTTCATTTATTTATTTTTTATATATATCCAATTTAAAAATGTTTAATATTGGGGAAACTAAATTTTTAAGATTGGCCTCGATGAGTTTTGAATGGCATAACACTTAAAAGTAGTGAGTAATGAGTTTTTGAATTGTTTCTCGCCTTTTGTTTACGCTTTCAACTACAATAACTGATCAATTTGCGAAGCATAATCTAAGAGAAGAAATTGATTATTTATCACATAATGATATTATTTTTTCTATTTAAACATCGAAGCAGTTGACAAAAAAATAAATATTACTATCTGGAAAAAAAATAGGTATTTCTAATGACTAATCAAAAACAAAAAAAACCGACTATCAATTATTTGTTTAAGAATTACCTTCTTTGCATTAAATAAAACAATCACTGCGCTACGCTTAGTGTTTTTGAGTCACACTGTATGAAGAATTTTTCATTCCAAATGATTAACTAAATAAAAAAAAAGCTGATTGATAATTATTTGCATATCTCTGACATTGCTTTTGTTTTTATTCAGACATCACATTGCAGTAGTTGCAGCTAGCGGGTAAACATTATGTTAAATTCAATTTCATTATTTGGATGACGAATGTATTTCATATCACTTAACAAAACTTAGAAAACTATCTAACAACAATAGATATAAAAGTAAACTGCATGCTTATACGTATAGTTGTTTGACAACTTTTTAGATTCAGATAGTGGCAAATCTAGGTTAGATAGATACTAGTTCTGGTTTCTGATAGTAACTGTGATCAAAGTGCAAGCATTATCAAAGGGACGAAATGACTCAAAAGTTTAGATAAGGATTAAATGTTTCTTTTGAATAAATAACAAAGACATCCATATGTGAGTCGTATAACATCCAATGCTGAATCAATAAAATACAATACATCAAGTTAGACAGCAGCGCCGAACTGTCTATTTATTTTACAGATTACTTTCACTACAGGTAAGCTGATAAAAGGACACAAAAATGTCTGCTAGAAATAAATTTTGGACGCCAAAAAAGATCCGAAACATATCATTCAAAGAAATCCAAAATGAAAGATTGTACCAGTCACTATATAAGCCACGTCTAACGCATAGATAAGGGCAGTTGAAATACGAAGATTTAGAAAGAGATATAAAATGCGTTATCTAAAACGACAGAAATTGCGATAATGGTAAAAGATAATTGTGTACATCCATAGATGGATATTTTTTTTATGGTGCATGCTTTAAGTTTAAGTATTTCAAACCATTATAGCATTAGCCCTTTATAACTCATAACATGCTTATTCATTCTTATATCAATCCTTTGATTGATAAAAATGATAAATATTGATTAAATATTGATAAAAATGATAAATATTGATTAAATATAGATAAACATTGATAAAAAAAATTCTTAAAAAAGATAACATTGATAAATATTGATAAAAATTGTTTAAAATGGTACAATTGATAAATATTGATAAATATTGTTAAAAATGATAAAATTGTTAAATATAATTTAAGTTCTTCCAGATTTATATCCTTTAATAATAAAAGATGTAAAAAAATAAAAATTAATCTATACAGTATGCGTTTTGTGATAAAATAGAGATATTATTTCTTAAACTTTGAATGGGAAAGAAAATCATTATACAGTAGAACCTCGGTAAGTCGAACTTGAAGGGAGACTCCAAATAATTCGAGTTATAGAGTTTTTCGACTGATGGGGGATTTCGACTTACGCGGATTTTGTAAGGAAATATACGGCTTGTAGAGGTTTATATTCTTTTTAACTTATTTTGAGTTAGAGAGGTAAAATAAATAAAAACTTAAGTTACAGAGCTAATAAACATGTTTATTTGCAACTTAAAAGTTATATTATGTACTAAATAAAAAATCAAAATAATTCCGAAATAATTTCAAATGATCGAGTTGTAAAGGTTGTAAAATCAAACATTGCTAATGTTCGAGATACAGAGGTCCAATTTTTTTTTTTTTTTTTTTTTTTTTTTTTTTTTTCCGTGTTACGGAGGGAAAATATATACCAAAGTGGCTTGTGGGGATTGACTAATTATTTCGACATATAGAGGGTTGAAATTTCGAGTAATGGAGGTTTGGGGGCTTGAAGAGAAGGGAACAAAAAACGTTTTCGAGGAGATTTTCGACTTATCGAGGTTTGACTTAAACAGGTTCTACTGTATAAAGATCGCAATATTTAGCAGATATATGTAAATACATTTTGATATAAAACAAGTATAGGATATGTTTTGACTTTTAATGACAATTTTCTAAATAAAAATGATCCAGAGATTATTTCAAATTATAATTAATGCTTTCACGAGTAATTTGATTGATGAGTAATTCGATTGGGAATTCATGAATAATTTGATTATACATCATGAGCAATTTTTCAGGAGTAATTTGTGTTTCTTTTATGCGTAATTTGATTAATATCTACAAGTGTCCTTCAGTTTACAACGAAGATATTATTAAAAAATCACAAAATATAAATCAATATATAAAAAATATAATCAATTATAAAGACTTTTTTTTTTTTTTTTTTTACAATCAACATTAAATATTTATTCTTAAATTGTTTGTTTATTTTTTAATTTAGCATATTCTCATTAAGAAAAATTTAAAATAAAAGTAGTGAAATTATAGGCCTCAGTAATTCTGAATAAAATAACAATAAAAATGTTCATGTGACTGAATTTCACTGGCTTTCCGCTTTAAAAAAGTTGACCTATATATGAAATAATCACATAGCATTTAAGTACACACATTGAAAACTGATTTTACTATCTATAGATTTGGGATAAAAAAAAATTTATCAAGTGCCAAAGAAAAACTAAAATTGTTAATAAATATTTCATTAATAAAAAAATTGTTAGCTATTTCATTCATAAAAAAATTGTTAACAAATATTTCATTCATAAAATAATTGTTAACAAATATTTCATTCATAAAATAATTGTTAACAAATATTTCATTCATAAAAAATATTGTTAACAAATATTTCATTCATAAAATAATTGTTAACAAATATTTCATTCACAAAATACACTATCTGGAAGAAAGTGACGGGACACCCCTCGAAAAGTAGAAAAGTCGACAATACAGCTGACACATGCGCAATAATAGGTATCACGTGACAGCCATATCCTATAAATACTCTGTGGAGTCGACTAGAGTTGTTTTTTGTCAAGATGCCGCCACGGGAAGAGTTGTCTGAGTTCGAGAAAGGTGTGTTGGTTGGATTGCATCTTACCAAGGTGTCAATTAGGGAGGTATCCCGTCTCCGTAACTGCTCAAAATCAACTGTAGCACGTGTTGTGTGTCGCTACAAGACTGAGGGACACTGTCAGAACAAACCCCGTAGTGAACGACCTACAGTTCTCACCAGCAGGGACCGGCGGGTGCTCGGCAGGGAGATTCGAAGTAACCGTCAAACATCCATGGTTAACATCGCTAATGAGTTTAGACAAGCCACAGGTGTGGCCGTTTCGACCAAGACTCTTCGTATCGAGGCCCATAAGTTAGGTTACAATGGACGTTCGGCGGCCCATAAGCCTTTGATTACGAAAACCAACAAGAAAGCGCGCCTTCGATGGGCCAAAGACCACCGTACTTGGACTCTGGATGACTGGAAACGCGTCCTTTGGAGTGACGAGTTACGATTTACATTTTCCGTTCCGATGGACGTGTTTGGGTATGGCGTTTATCAGGAGAACGCCTTTTGCCTGAGTGTGTCGTCCCAACTGTAAAGTTTGGTGGAGGAGGATTGATGGTATGGGCCTGTTTCTCCTGGTATGGGGCTGGCCCACTGGTGAAGGTTGATGGTGCGATGAATGCCGATAGATACTGTGATATTCCCGACAATCATGTCCTTCCTACCTTGTGGGCAACGTACGGTATGGATGATTGCTGGTATCAAGACGACAACGCAACATGCCATGTTGCAAGGAGGACTCTTGATTGGTATGTGAACAACAACGTTAAACGCATGGAGTGGCCGGCGCAGAGCCCTGATCTTAACCCAATTGAACATTTCTGGGGCGAATTGGACCGTCGGTTGAGGGCCTGCACCCCACTCTCCAAAAGCAAGCCTGAACTATGGAACTTCCTGTTAAACATTTGGAAGGAAATTCCTCTTGCCACTATGGCTAATTTAGTGGAAAGCATGCCCAGAAGGGTTGCAGCTGTGATCGCAGCCAAAGGAGGCCCTACCTCCTATTAATTTTAATAAATATGGGTTTATGTCGTTATAGTGTCGTGTCCCGTCACTTTCTTCCACATAGTGTAGAAGACTAATAGATTAAACTAACTTGGAATAATTTTAAAATGAAAATAGAAAGATCATGATTTATTAAAATCATGTGAAAAAAAAATTCTTCACAATCATATCCATTATGAATTGGGGAATAAAAAGTTACCTTTCAAATGAATTCTACTTCTTCCGAACTAATTTTTGAACTATGGATTACAGTATGCCCCATGAAAAAAGAGACAGCAATGTCCAAGAGTTGACGTTTGCAAGATGTTTTTGTAAGCAGGTCTCTTCCCGCGATGTTGGGATGGGTTTAAAAGTCATCTGCTAATATCCGGTGCGGTTTATGGTTTAAGAGATGACCAAACGGAAGCAATCGATTCCCCAGATCTTTGAACCACCCCGCCCGGCCGGAAGGAGTTGTTCTCAAGTGTCACAAAAAAGTTCTTGGAGAAACAGCAAGGCAGACAGACAGTGTCCGATACAGCTTATGACAGTTAGTCTAGAGGAAATCTTTCCAAGTGTCCAATGTTATTTGAGGTTTAAAGTTAAGAGGGTGTTTGTTATTTCTATTTCCTATGGATCAATAAGCTGATCATGAGATTAATAGACTGGTCATTAACAGACTGTGGATTAATAATGATTAGAGATTAATAGATATATAATGATATGAGATTATTAGACTGGACATTAACAGACTGTGGATAAATAATGGTTGTCCAATTCGCAGGTAGCATGCTGCACATAGCTGTAATAAATGTGTCTCAACATAAAATAATAAATTTCTTTGGAAACTTATATTTTTATATGCACTTAACTTTGTAATTCTGTCAGAAAATATACAATAAAATTACGCTTTATTTTATTTAACATCTTTACGAGCAAATTTTAATATATATATATATTAAAAATATTCATGTAAATTGATAATTGTTCAAAAAATTCCAAAAGAGATGTTTAATCTTTTACACAGTTTAAAGTATCTCTAAGCCAGGGATGGCCTACCCAAATGATCTTGCGTGCCACTTTAGAAAGCATTATAACTCTGCTGGCTGCATATAAAATTATATATCCCCCTATTAGATTTAGATCCACTATAGATATTTATAGAGTTAAAAATTGAAACATAATGATTATGTTTATTATTTACTATTATTCTCAAATGTAAACATAGATAATATAATAATAATGATAATGAACACGCCTTGTAAAGAAATATATAACACTGATAATAAAATATAAAAAATATAAACATAAAGGAAATCATTAAAAAATATTGTTTTTACTAGTGGATATTTGTTTCTCCACACTCTTTCCCTTAGCTTTTGCAAATCGATCTCAATTTTGGTATTTGCGCATCGTAATTCGTGTTGCAATCTTAATTGTAAATGGTGTTTATCGTGATTAGTGTTTATAATTTAATTATTCTGCGAACTCATAACAATAAACTCATAAATAAAACAGGCAATATCTGTCATATATTCGTAAGAATATTATTTTAAAATCAAAGTTAAGTTTTGAATATATGGATGCACACATAATGTATTTTTTTAATACATTGGTTTTCACTATTTTGGTCATTATAAAATAAATAGATTTTGTAAAAGTGTGATAAATCTTACGGGCCGGGAAAATGTTCAAGGTGGGTCGCGGGTTGGCCACCCCTGCTCTAAGCAGTTTAACATCAGTATTATTATTAAAATGCATTGCTATAAAGCATTTATTTTATTATCAAGCACTAATTTATTAAAAAAAATAAATGCATTAAAAAAAGTATTTATTTACATAAATAAAAGACTGATAAATTTCTAGATTCTTGGTTACGCCTTGAATTAAACTATTTTAAGAAAAGAGAAATTAGACCTGTCAGTGCTGATACATCTGTACAGACGAAACTTATTATATAAGCTACTACCACACCTAGCAGTACCACTTACTCATGGACGAAATTCGTAAACAAGCAATATTTCAGAGACGAATTTACAAGCAAATTAATACGACAATTTCAAAGAAACGGCTAAATATCAACAACTTAATACCCCAATCACGCGCATATTTAAAAACTGGACTCAAATTGCATACGAATATTTTTTTCTAAATCAACCTTTCGATAAATAGAAAGAAAAAAAAGTCATTTACAGTCATCATAATTATTAGTGTTCTTCAGAACTTTTTTTTCCCACCAATAAGCAAGCGTTTGGGGAATGCTGTATTCTTCGAACGTTATTCATCATGCCCCTACAAAGGGGACCCCCGACAACTACGTAGGAAACGGATTCGTGACTGGAAGATACAACGAGACCATAATGACACCTAAAGGGAACGTATCAGGGTGATGGAGTGATCTATTAACTCGCCAATTAAAATCTCTCAGATTTGCCCGAGGGTTCTTTTCCTGCAGAATCTCATTTTTGCCATGGCTGATAGAAAATGAGCACTTTTGCCTTTTCATCTGAGTGATTTTTGTAATTACTTTCACCGTCATGTAATTGTATCATGTCGAATCGAATTAAATCAAATGCACTGAGTTTTTTAAAAGCAACAGAATAATCCTTATAGATGGATAAAATGAGACTTAGCTTTCAGCAGTCTGATGGCCAATTGACTATCGCTCTGGACGTTGGTACAACAGGCTTCAGGTTCATATTCTGACGGTGATATAGATGTTCGTGAGTGGTTCGGAATGCACGTTAAACTGTAGGTTCCAGTCTAATTAGCCTAGAGTGTGCACAAAATAACCGTAGAGTGACAAACCAAACCTAGCTTCCAACATAGCTATGATTGTGTGTGTGTATATATATATATATATATTTGTTCTAATGCAGCTGGCAAACGCTTAGACAGCTTGGTCTTGGATGCCTTAAGGCAAGCGCTGCACAGACGTACTCACTTTGCATTACCCAGGGGGCGCGTGTAACTTGAAGATAAGCCCCGGACGCGGAGTAACAATGTTCTACGATCCTATTAGGACCGGGACCTACGGTTTAAAGTGGATTCCGAACCACTACAAACACCCATGGCACCGCCGGGACTCGAACCCGAAACCTATGGTACCGAGCGCCAGCCACTCGTCCATTCAGGCCCCCTCTGTATGCATATATATATATATATAATTAAACGTCGGCGGGGCCCACTAAGCAACTTCATTATCGATATGTACGACGTTTCGCACACATTACCACAATCATCATCGAATCTCCTCGTTTCCGAAACCAATGGATACAATGGACGCCACCAGCAAATTAAATCATGTGCCGTACTGCAGTTAAGCTAAGTGCATTAGCTTTCAACATATATATAAATAGATGTTAGATAGATAGATGTTAAACATCGATGGGCATCGAGTACCACCACCACTCATTTGTGTCTCTTATAGGAGAATACCCGGATAAGTCCACTAAGCTACTTGACTATCGATATGTACTACGTTTCCACAATCGTAATCGAATCTACTAATTTCTGAAAGCAATGGCTACAATGGATGCCACTAGCGTATTGGAACCTGTGCTGCCCTGCAGGTTAGTTACGCACATTACTACTGGGTCACGGGCCCGGCCATGGTAATATTATTGAAGTATCACATGATTATTTTGTTGCAAACAAATGGATGTCTGACATCACGGTATCTACCACAAAGGAAAATTCTCGTATGGATGTCATGATTGCTCTAAATCTTCATACATAATATTGTTAAATGTATGCAACATGTTTGAATTATAGTTATCCGATATTAACTACAATTTATAAATAAAATAAAAAAGTATTAATTAATTATATTACTTTGTAGTTTTACATACAAGAAATTGTATATAAGGTAACGAATGTATTTGAATTTCTTTTGATTTTATATTAATTTTTATGATAAAGGTGGCTAATTAATTAAAATTAAAATTATTTTACTGACATACTATATCTTTAAATATTTACTTTTAAACGTGAACTACATTTTGATACTTATTTAAAAAAAAGAAAGAAAGAAAAAAAAAGACTTTAAATCTTTATATAAATTGCGAGCATAGTTAATTTATTTAAAGAAAATAATAGATGTTAGTTTTTTAAGCCTTAAAAAAAGTTTAATTTTTTTATTAGCATTTTAAATAATTTATTAACAATTTTCGGAGGAGAAGTTACTTCATATTGCCAGCTGGAATTAGAAGTTGAATTTAGTTTCTGTTTCTACTTGCGTTCGTCTTAAAGGGAAAAAAGAATTAAAACCAGTAATATAAAAACAAAAATTTTTAAGTCAATTCCTACTTTTTTTTCACTATATTGCAGAAAGTCCTTTATAAATAATTTTCATTCATTTTTTTTAAGTTTCTCTGGCACCATTTATTGGTAGATATACGCAAATTAAATCTGAAAAAAAAAATTAATTAATTTAATTTAATTACTGAATTAATATTTGAAAAAACTGTATTAGCATCCAGTGCCATCCACTACAAGTACCAAAAAAATGTATTTGAACTTGAGTGGAGGAATAAAAAGTATTTTATGAACGATTGAAAATTTGAACAAGATATATATAGGGACAGTGTGAGCTAATAGAAGGAATTGAAAAAAAAAAAAAATGAGGGGAAAACTACACTTTTTATATTAACGTTACAAAAATTTCTCAATTTTTAAATTTTTTAAATCTTGACGGAGTAATATTTAGAAATAATAAAGGAATAATATTAAGAAATTACTCTGTTATTATAATAGTTTTACTTTGATGTAATGCGTTTCACTGTAATTAACTTGAATTTTATTTTTTGTTGAAGGACTACAATCATTTTATTATTCATATACGAAGATTTTAAAATAATTCAATAATGAAAAATTAAAACGACAAATAAAATAAACTCCCTGTAATTCACTTTCCTTGGTTCAGTGAATGAACCTGTTCATATAATACCAGACATAACAATCACTTCGATTAATTGTATTGTGGATGAAATGGAATTAGTTCACGGTTCAGTACAAAAAAAATATTTAGAATTAATAGCAATACTTTTTTGTGATGATAGAATAGAAAATATAATGTAAACAAAGTAGGGGAAAATGTAATAGACTAGATTATTATTTTTAATTTCACACGCAATAAAAAACATTAGCAGAAAATAATAAAAATTAAAAATCATATTCACAACAAACGGATTTTTTGAAATAATTTCACGCTGTATTTGAATAAAATTTTAATTTATTTTAAATTTGAATGAAAATAAAAAAATGGACAATATACGTCATTTATTTAGAGTTATGAATCTTGATTTGATGAATAAAAAAATGCAGAAAAATGCAATAGCAGAACACAATAAATTAATAAACATTTCTGAAATGAAAATGATTTAAAAAAAAAAATAAAAAAAATCTAAACATTTATTTCCATAAATATTTTAAAGAAATGTTATAATTATGTAAAAAAATCTATATCATTAGTTTTTATTTAGTTACATTAATGAATATTTACAGACAATGCAATAGCAAAACACAATAAATTAATAAACATTTCTGAAATGAAAATGATTTAAAAAAAAAAAAAAAAAAAAAAAAAAAAAAAATCTAAACATTTATTTCCATAAATATTTTAAAGAAATGTTATAATTATGTAAAAAAATCTATATCTTTAGTTTTTATTTAGTTACATTAATGAATATTTACAGACAATGCAATAGCAAAACACAATAAATTAATAAACATTTCTGAAATGAAAATGATTTAAAAAAAAAATAAAAAAAATCTAAACATTTATTTCCATAAATATTTTAAAGAAATGTTATAATTATGTAAAAAAATCTATATCATTAGTTTTTATTTAGTTACATTAATGAATATTTACAGACAGATTATGAAGATTTAGATAACAGAATTCAAGACAACATCTTTATTTACGTAAAAATGTATGCTAATATCAGAAATAAATTCTTTCTGTGTATGTATAGACCACTGAAGTGGTCTAACTAAACATTTAATATAAGTTACCGAAAAGTTTCTAAACCGGACCAATCTCTTATTTTAGATTAAAATTTTCGTAATGGAAAGGGTAATTTGAGAATCCGTCATTGTCAAATGCTTTTTGTACAAGTAATAAGAAAACATTATTAAAAATGTTATTTTTTTCCTTTCCAGTTGGTTTTTAATGTTTAATAAAAAAAATCTTTTTAAAAAAAAAACTTTTAATTTCTTTTTTCATTTGACCTAAAGATTTATTTATTTATTTATTTATTTATTTTTTGCTCATCTATCATTCATATGTTCAGAATGATAAATAAAATATTAAATATTTTTTTTCCCTCATGAATTACATTATTAATGTTGAAAAACATTATTAAAATGATCATTTGAAATTTTCATATGAACATTCAATATGAAATATCATATCAATGAAAATTTTCCACATAAACATTCTTGAAATGATTATTTTCTTTTAAAATTGCTTTTTTAAATATATTTACCGGCAATTTAAAAATGATTTAAAAGTGGATTTTCTTCAAAAACAATTCTTTTTCAGTTTCATTTTTCATTTATATAAAAGGTTTATTGCTGTGTTGTTACTAGTGGTGTCATATCCCCTGAAGAGTACAAGAAAATCACATATTGTTATGTTGACTGCCAGCTCAGAGTATAAATCCTCTTCAGAGAGATTGCCCAACAGCTGGGCAATCAAAGACACGATGAGGAGTAAGATCGACATCAGGGCAGTTTTTTTTGTGTGTGTGGGGGGGTATTTTTAGTGCTATCAGCACAAAATTTCATATTTTTGTGATGCTTCTTCCTTAATCTTGTGAGAGTAGTAGCTGTTTTCCTGTCGGCATTTAGTTGTATAATTTGATATTCAATTTTAATCTTAGAAGGAATAATAACTTTAGATTTCGCAAAGGCATTTGCATGTGCAAGGGAAGTAGGAATGTCAGTCTGATCCAAACTTCTGGCATTGAGGTATATTTTACTGTACATAATTCGTACAACTAGAACAATAAATAAAATCCCGTATTGTTTTTTTTTATTTTTTATTTTCATTGGACTGAGATAAAATAATAATATCTTTGTACGAAAACATCTTAAATCAGAAGCACCTGAAAACTGTATCATGACTGTTAGCTACTAGCCTACATTCCCTCCTATTCATAAATAAGAAATATTTAATATCAGATTTCGGACAAAAGTACCTTTCTTTCAAAAATGGATTTACGCTTTGGTAAATAAAATACCTTCTTTAATGGCCTTTTCGAACTTAAAAAACCGATATCATACTGTAAGATATTTTAAATTATCATTGATTTAAAAATGATCGTATAAGGAGGTTAGACTAATTTGCTCTAGGCAGTTTTTAATATTAAATCTGTGGGATAAAAACGTGTACTTTGAAAAAATGGCGTCTCACAGATCTGATCTTTCTCAGAAGCTTCAACGAATATCAAACACAAACTTCGAAAACATTTTAAATTAGAATAATCTGAAAACTGTATCATGACTGTTAGCTTACATTCCTCCCATTCATAAATAAGATACAGTTAATATCAGATTTTGGACAAAACTACCTTTCTTCAGATCTTTCAAAAATGGGTTTACGCTTTGGTAAATAAAATACCTTCTTTTATGTGCCTTCTGAACTTTAAAAAAAAATCCGATTAAAGATCGTACTGTAAGATATATTAAATTATCATTGACTTAAAAGTGATCTTACACAGAGGGATTCCGGTCTAATTAGCCTAAAGTGTGCACAAAATGACTGTACATCGACAAACCAAACCAAACGTACTCAGAGGGGTCCCGGTTTAATTAGCCTAAAGTGTGTACAAAATGACTGTACATCGACAAACCAAAACAAACGTACTCAGAGGGGTCCCAGTCTAATTAGCCTAAAGTGTGTACAAAATGACTGTACATCAACACACAAACCGAATGTACACAGAGATTAGGCTAATTTGCTCTAGGCATGTTTTAATACCAAATCTATGTGATAAAAATATGTACTTTGAAAAAAATAGTGACTCAGTGACATGATCTTTCTTAGAAGCTTCAATGGATATCAAACACAAATTTTAATCCGCAATGTCGAAGTTTCGAAAACTGTATGTCTATTTCGTTCCGATGGTGCCTAGATTGCCGAAAAGCACTTTCGCCAGCCACCAGCCAAGGTGAAGCAGCGTCATCTCATCACTCCATAACAATGATCGTTTGATGATAATGATCACTTCGAAATCCTTCGCCCCTGTACCGTAAAATCGCTCACGTGACCTTGACAGACGCCAGGGGGTGTGGTCACATCCATTTTTATCCTTATCTCCCCCCCATTTGCCTCATTTTAGTAAACCGGCGCTTCTGTTTTCTCCAAGAAGCAGAGGGCGATTTATCTCTTACCATGGAAGGCTCAAGTAGTTCTTACTTTTCTTTTTTTCTTTCTTGAAAATGGCCCAGTGGTAGGGAAGAAGAAGAAGAAAAAAAAAAAAAAAGAAAAACGTCCGCATTTTTACTTGTAGCGCCCACCCATATAAGCTAGTTATTTTATTTTTTTATTTCTCTCAGTTCTCGTCCAAGCGGAACCGTTAGGTAAAACGCTTTTTTAAGCGCGCTGTTGATTCGATGATTTTCTTTGCTTTATATCTTTTTTTTTTCTTTTTGTGCGTGCGTGTGTTGCCATCATCGGAAGGAAATAGACAGAGGCCGCGTGACTGAGTTTAATGGCTCGTCAGGTAACTACCAAGACGGAATTTCATAACATTCTTTAACAAGTAGCGATGGCTTACTCCATGACGGTAGTTACTCTTACAGAACTTTTCAAAGGATTTTTAAAACATATGTAACGTAATTATGGTTAAGTACAAAGGTTGTCATCTTAAACAACAATTATATATTCATTAATATATCGTATCAAATATACATTCACATGTTTAATAACACCAAGATGGAATTTCATAACATTCTTTAACAAGTAGCGAGTGCTGACTCCATGACAGTACTTACTCTTACAGAACTTTTCACAGGATTCTAAAAATATTAATTTAACTATGGTTAAGTACGAAGGTTGTCATCATTGAACGGAAATTATATAGTTATTGATATGTATGAAATAGACGTTCAAATAAAGTTTAATAAGAAGTTAAACTACCAAGATGGAATTTTATAACATTCTTTAACAAGTAGCGATTGCTTACTCCGTGACGGTAATTACTCTGACAGAACTTTTCACAGGATTTTTAAAACATATATATTTTAATTATGGTTGTCATCATTAAACAGAAATTATATATCCATTATTACTTAAAGAATAGACATTAAAATAAAGTTAAAAAACAAGTTAAACTACCAAGATGAAATTTTATAACAAGTAGCGATTGCTTACTTCAGGGCGGTAGTTACTCTTGTAGAACGCTTCACAGGATTCTTAAAACATATCTATTTTAACTATGGTTATGTACTAAGGGTGTCATCATTAAATAGAAAATATACGTTCATTAATACGTATAAAATAGAGATTCAAATAAAGTATAATAACAAATTAAATTATCAAGATGGAATTTCATAACATTCATTAACAAGTAGTGATTGCTTACTCCATGATGGTAGTTACTCTTATAGAACTTTTCACGGGATTCTTAAAAAATATCTATTTTAACTATGGTTAAATAGTAAAAAGAACTAACAGAAATTATATATTCATTAATAATTAATACGTATATAATAGACATTCAAAAAAAGTTTGATATAATAAGTTGCACAAGCGTTAGTCATTGTTCTTACTTGTCAAAAATATTAGATATCATTTCATCGAATATATATATATAGCAGGGGGAAAAAACATGTATCATAAACATACGTTCATACATCTTGATTTAATGTGTAGTTTGTATTCATTTATTTAATTTTTATTTTATTTTATTATTTATGTATTTATTTTATTTATTTATTGCATTATCTTAAACAAAAGTATATCATTGAATGTTTAATTGTACATATATAGCAGTAATAGAAAACATGTATCATAAACATACTTTCGTATATCTTGATTTAATGTGTAGTTTTTATTTATTTATTTAAATTATTTTATTTTATCTTATTTATTTAAAGCTTTATTTATTTTTTATTTTATTTATTTATATTTATTTATTTTGTATTATCTAAAACTAAAGTAAATTGGAAATCATGTGAATGTGATTTTTCGTGATGATTTCATTCTCACTTGCTGTGATTATGGTAAAATATCAGTGAATTTTGTCGTGATAAAAAATTGGTCGAATCCGATTAAATGTGAAATAAAACAATAAATAAAAAATTAAAAACGAATCACACATAAGTAAAAAAAAAAATTCAAAGCCTATCAAATCACAGTGACTAGAACCATATTATAATTGATTTTATTATTTTTCTGATAAAGGAGTCAGATTTTGCATGCCTTTTGTTTTCTTTTCCACGAATCGTTATCATAGCTATGATTCTGTCACAATCACAGTTGTTAAAGTGACACAAAAATCACACGATCTCTTACTATTTGAACGAAACAGCTAATAAATTTGCACGAGATAACGAGACAGTGATATGACTAAATTATCACAACAATTATTCTCTTTACATAACAATACAAACATCTCGATGAGATAAAGCAAGGAAAGGGCAGTTTAAATGTGTGAAATTATAATACAAATAGAAGAATTATTAAAACTATGGAATCTTTCATCATAAATAAATGCAATCAAGCTGAAATACAAACTAAGTAATTTAAATTCAAAATGCAAAACTTTTTCTGAAAAAATTTTTATGAGAGAAAAACAAAATAATTTTTTTGTTTGATTACCTCATTTTCTTTGGATAGCGATTCAATAAGCCAGATTAAGATTGCTTCCTTTCAAAAAAATGAATGATTTGGCAATAATGATGATAATGATAATGTTTTCATGAATAGCCATGGAACATTTTAGGAAATGACTATGAAGAAACATATTCAGGACATACCGGTTCTTTTCATCTTACAAAATAGTAGTAACTTCGTTACTCAGTTTTTATTATGAGATCTTTGCGATTTCAAAAGTACCCTTTCCAAATATAAAATTATTTTTAAATATTCAAAATCTATAAATGTTTAAATCTTTCAAACCGAATGATTTGGCTATAATGATAATAATAATAACAATAATGTCTCCATGAATAAGCAAGAAACATTGTGGGGTATGACTATGAAAAAACATACATTCAGGACATACCGGTTCTTTTCATCTTACAAAATTGTAGTGCCTTCATTAAGCAATTTTTGTTAATGAGATCTGCGATTTTTCTTTAAATATTCAAAATCTATAAATATTAAAGTATTCAAATCTTTCAAAAAATTAATTTGGCAATAATGATGATAATAATAATGTCTCTATAGGAAATGACTATGAAGAAACACGCATGCAGGACATACCGGCTATTTTCATCCTACAAAACTATGGACTCCGTTATGCAATTTTTGTTATCTTTGCGATATTTCAAGTATAAAATTTTGTCAAAATATTCAAAATCAATAAATATAAATGTTTGTTAAAGTTTGTTCTTTCAAAATCTACAAATATTCAATATTCAAATCTATAAATATTGAAATATTCAAATCTTTCAAAAAATGAATGATTTTGCAATAATGTTGATAATGATAATGCTTTCATGGATAGGCATGGGGCATTATGGGAAATGACTATGAAAAAACATACATTCAGGACATACCAGCTCTTTTCATCTTACAAAATTGTAGTGACTTCGTTACGCAATTTTTGTTTATAAGGTCTTTGCGATTTTTTTAATTAAATTTTTTTTTTAATATTTGTTTACACAGTTGTTATTATTAAACTATTTTAAAATCTTTAATTGTTATTAATTACCGAAACTTTCCTGCTGAGTTTTACATTTACTCTTTTAAGTAACAGTAAATGTGTTGCATTCGATTTTGAAATGTTGGATAATGTCCTTCTAGTTAATATATTCATCCAAATGGAAGGATATGAAGAAAAAAAGAATTGACCTTGAGTAATAGAGCAGTTCTACTTTATCTAGGAAGATAAAAATGATCTCGTTTGGGTGTAATGACATTAGAAGAAACTTAAAGAAAATAAAAGGAGAGGTGGATAATATATACCGAAATTCCATGATAATGATGCTATAACATTTTAACTTTTTAGAACAGGGAATATTCATGCCACGAACAGTCCTCCGTTCGAGTAAAGAGATTATGATCTTGCTGTCCGGAAAGACGTTTTAAAGTATGACTCACATTAACAAGTTGTAAAGTAGAATAGCAGCATGCAATAATTTTCAAAGTACAAATAACATAGAGTTTTATAATGTGGATGTAATACTTTCATAAAAAAAAAAAAAAAAAACAGTAAATAATAAATAAATGCATTAAATTTTAAGAAAATTATTTTTGATTTATTATTTGAGAAAATTATTTAGTGTAAACATTTAAACTTAGGGGAACTGAGCCTAAGGGGAAGGGTGTAAAAGGGGACAGAAGATGAGTAAAAGTGGTTCTGTAATATAAATAAAACTGCCAGATAATTATAATTTCTTGTTAGTTTTTTACTACGGTATTTTTACACCTCATTATAGTAGTTTTCTAAAGTACAGTACACATTTCATTTACATTTTCCCCTAAGATACTTATAAAAAAACATTTATAAATAAATTAACATTTTTTTTTTAAATTTTACTTTAAAATGCTTTTTTTTTTTTTTTTTTTACACTATTGAAAAATATTTTAAATTGAACTAAGTATTTTAGGGAATGAGATATCTCATACAATGTAATTCTTTTAAAGAAATTTATATTATTTATTTTTAAAATGACGAAACAATTTTTAATTATTAATAGAATTAAAAATTACTATCCTTGTATTAGTGAAAAAAGTTACTTTTAGAGATAATAACTTAAATAATTATATATATTTCAAAAACTCAATATATCACTTTTATAAAATACATTTGCCAACTTTTATGTTTTGATAAGTCCTTGTCGAATCATTTGTTTATCGTTTGAAAATGAAATTTATTTAAAAAATAATATATGATAGTAAATTTTTAATTATAAATAAAATTGTTGCAAAATATAAATATATAATCAAACTACAATAATGACATTTTTTTTTCTAGATTCATATTGCTTAATAAATTAATTACAGCCTAGAAATATATGAAGTTTTTCAATGCATTAAAATTTTCAAAACCATGTCATTAAATTTTTCAGAATGATAATAATTAGATTAAGTTAAATATTATAAAAAAACTTACTTTAAATATATATTTAATTTCATTTATTAAAAAATATATTCATTTACCTTGTAATTTACGTTCTGTTTCCCAGAATTTTTGTAGCTCGTTGAAATACTTGTCCAATATGAAGACCTTGGTATAATCTAAGGCCGCCATGGCCTAAAAGCCTGATCTATTCCTTTGATTTCCACCTTGGTCACATGACCAGGACGGAAAAAGTCTGCATCCCACTGCAAGATCCGTACTAGTTCTTAAACACGAGTGATTGATTATATTGATTCGTATTCCAGCGTGGTAAATTTCAGTTCAACAACAAAAGCAGAAGAAACATCCCATGCAAGTTTCCATTTAAAATAATCCACATATCTTGAATAAATCCATGAGAAGCATTTTGGAACTGTTTTCACATAAATGGATAACAACAATTATGATTTTCTTTGACACAAACTTTCAGCTGTAAATATGGCACTGATATGGTCTTTGATTTGGCAAACAAGCACTGTCTTATCAACAATTCAAGTAAAAACACAAATGAATGGCAAGTTTTAATCCACAGTAATTAATTCTAATGTATTAAATTCAAAGCACCAATGTATAAAACAAAAATGAACAGTTCATTGGATATGACACACAGAATTATCTGGAGTTGATATTTTTTCGATTCTTAATTTCAATAACTCTTGTTGCTTCAGGTATGGCAGAACACCAAAATCGAAGTCATTATTTCTTGACTGAAAGTAACACAAGTTTGAATCATACATGGTATGTTGGTGCGAGTACCGATATGTACAACAGTATAATTACAAATGCAATAATGTTTGAAAAGCTTCTACAATAATCCAAAAAAAAGAATAAAATAGTTGATTTAATAAGATATTGAACACATTTGCCAAAGTTTCATAGCTTTATACAAAGATTTGAAACACGCTATATGAGACGTAAAAAAACAACATGAAGTTTGCAAACAAAAAAAAAAATGTGCTGATATAAAGTAAATAATTTCATCAAAGATAAATTAAATTGTGCATTCCAAAAAGATATTCAATTTTTTTCGAACAACAAACGTTCCAAACTATTCCACACGTATTCCTTTGGAAAGGGAAAGAAAAAGTCTATCGGTTTATGAGATGTCATTGAAGAAAACCGACCTCACACGGCGGTTTTACAGGTGGTTTTTCCATACATACACTATTTTTGGCACACACACGGTATAATAAATGGAGCTTCTCGCTCTCTAAGAATACATGGCACAACACACAGAGGAATAAAAACTCTTACTTTTCTACATTCAGGAGGTGTACATTACAACATGTTTCACAACACATCCATCGCAATTTCACCTATGTCTCCAAAAAACAAGCATCTTTGAAATGCCGAACTTTTCGACTTGGCAGCGAGTTCTTTGCTGCTCGACGGTTGGGGTTCGCGCTCATTGGTCAACCTGCTCAGCCCTTCCCCCCTTCCGCGGGGTGGGTCGAAAGACCCGGGGGCGAAGAATAGGGGGGTGCCAAGAACGGGATTTGCACACAGAGAGAGAGAAGCAAAAGCTTCTGTGGCAAGCAACAAGACAGGTATGGGATAGTCCACTTTGACCGGTAGTGGAGGGTGGAAAGGAAGGGAACCACTTGTTGCTTCTGAGTGCGGTGTTCGGAGTTGGGAAGTGGTAAACAAACATAATGATTCAAAAATGAGTAAACAAAATTAGTTGTTTTCAATTGTTTTCGAAAACCTGAAACATAATTTTGGCTTCTTGCATAGAAGAATGCATATCAAAAGCATATATATGTGTGTGTGTCGGAAATATCATTAATATTTTTTACCTTTTTTTAAAAAAATAATTTTGCGTTTGCGAATATAAAACAAATTAACGACCTAGAAAGAATTCCATAAGGCTTATTTTAGCGTTGAAGATTGGTTAAAAATATTTTGTTTTTCCAATGGAATTTCTATTTATATTATAATAGCCTTATTATAATGATATTTTACTATTTATCAAACTATTTTTGTAAAGAATTGCATATTAGAATAACGATAATAACGAGTCCTAACAAAGAAAAATGTAATAAATTTTTCTTCTTGTTGAAAATATAAGCAAAAAAAGGTTATTGAAAATATAAATAAAAAAAAAAAAAAAAGAATTTTAGAATCCAAATTTATAAAAAAAAAAGATTATTTAAAATGTAAGTAAAAAAAAAAAAAAAAAAAAAAAAAAAAAAAAAAAAAAAAAAAGATTTTTAGAACCTTTAATTTAAGTAAGCATTGAGTGCAATCAACCATTTTTTAATTATTTAACTTAATTAATTTCGTTCACATTTATAACAATTGTAGTTAATCTATTAAACTGCAATAAATATTTTAAATATTAACAAAAGTGCAGTAATAATTCTTGAAGGACGGAGAAAGAAATGATATCATAACAGATACAGAACAAAATTTAAATTTAAAAAATATATATGATAAATATAACTGAAAAGTTCGCAATTATATTAAAATTTTTACATTAATAAAAGTGTAGTAATAATTCTTGAAGGACGGAGAAAGAAATGAAATCATAACAAATATTGAACAAAATTTAAACTTAAATATATATATATATACATATAAATATGATTGAAAAGTTCACAATTATATGTCCACATAAAATAATATATTTCATGCTTTTTTATAACAACAATAATTTCAACATTATAGTTATGTAATTTATTTTAAAGCCCAATAGGTAGGTAAAGTATATCTTGCTCTTACCATTTACGACTATGAGCCAAAATATTAAATTATGAAAATTGGCTATAATAAATAATGAAAAAAAAATATGTATTTATATTTGTTTAGTATAGCATTTCATTTTGCAAAAGCAAACTAATAACAAACCGAAATTTTAAAACTTTAGCAGCTATTAATAAAAATTTAAAAACTGTATCAATCTCCTGACGCTGAATCTGCTACCTAATTGCCGTTCTAGAGACGAAAGGTCTGAGGGTCAAAGTGCCTGACCTTTGGAAACAACAGTCCCCGCTTCACGCTACAGTGTTTCTTATTCCATGTGTTACAATTTATTCAAGTGATATGGAACAGAATGGAAGCATTTACATTGTATAATCATGTGATGAATCATGCATGACGTCCATCAATCATGCTAGGTTAGCAATTTGTGAGGCTGAATAGTTCTTGCGAAGTTATCTCCCTATTAGAAGAAGAAAAAAAAAAAAAATCAAGTTTTTTTAATAAAAAATTGATACTGCGTGCTTTAAAGTGTTTTTATTTCGAAATTTAAGATACTTTTTAATAATTCTGGGAAAAAAGTCGGAAATTGTTGGTTGTATTTGATCTCCATCCCCATTCCTCCAAATATATGTGGCGCGCTTCTAATCCAATGTCTTTTTGGCTATAAAATTTCACAAAGGGATAGAAAAAAAAGTCATTAATGACTTCTTCAAGAATGGTGGCCTGGTGGCTGGTTAGCTATCTCTCTGGTCTTTGGTACCACAGGCTTTAGGTTCGAATTCTGACTGCGGTATGGATGTTGGTTAGTGGTTCGGAATTCATGTTAAACTGTAGGTCCCCATCTAATTAGCCTACAGTATGCAAAAAAAAAAAAAAAATGGCAATAGAGTGACAAGCCAAAGTTAAATCTTCAAAGATGATTGCGATCACCATTGAAATTTTCTGAACAACATTAGAAATTTTCAAAAAACGTATTAAACAATTACACCACCCCATTCTTTCTTTTTAGCAAAATCGCAACATAAAATTTTAAAGAGTGCTTTATATGGCCCGCTTAACATGTTGTATTTTACCACTGCCTACAAAAGTCTTGTGTATTTTTTTTAAGTATATTTATTTCAAATAAGGAGATGTAGACATTGATATATTTTCGGAATTTATGACATGAAATCTTTGAGATGATAACAAATTTCCAGATTTTCCGAATGGGTAAATTCAAAAATTCTGAAACATAATTATCCTAGGTTTCTTATAAGTACGATCCTTTCCCCACTTATAAGCTGTTTCGATATGGCGGGACAAGCTTTCTAAACTTTCAACAAGCTTTATTTTTTCTTCGTGCAAAGAATTCTGTTGCCAAAGATTATACCGAAGATTGCCGTCAGTTCAGTACTATTAATTTCAACATTTCACAACTGATAAAATGTCCGGAAGTAAACATTTTCAGATGAAGACAGTTAACCTATATAAATAACCTATAATCTCTATAATTATATAACTAACCTAATACTCATTAAGACCAGCGTTAGGGCTTAAGAAGGGATAGTAATCTGAATGCATTCTGAAATAAGGAAATATTTAGAGAGTTTGGGCAAACGTGCTATGAACATATTTTTTTCTTTCGGTGTTGATCCATAAATGAAATATAATTCTCGTTTCATTCCAGTAGAATTTTTTTTTTTTTTTTTTTTTTTCCTTTTCAAGGAAAAAGAAATCACTATATCTCAGATTTGGTGAATCATATCTCAATTTGGTGAATCACTATCTCACAATAGGTGACTCACTATATCTCACATTTGGTGAATTACTGTATCTCACATTAGAATTTCTATATCTTATACTTTGCTGAATCGCTATATCTCACACTTGGTGAATCACTATTTCAATATATGAATTACTAATATCTCACATTTGGTGAATTTCTATATCTCAAATTTAGTGAATTATTATATCTCACATTTAATGAATCACTATATCTCACATTTGGTGAATCACTACTTCACAATAGATGAATCACTATATCTCACATTTGGTGAATCACTACATCATAATAGATGAATTACTATATCTCACATTTGGTGAATCACTCTATATCGCAATAGGTGAATCATTATATTTCACATTGTATTATGGCAGCCTCAATTTCGATAATACTAAGCCAAAGATTGAACCTCTATCGTGAAGTTATAGGTGTCTGCTACTAGTCAAATGCGATTTAATCAATGTTGCCATTCAAAATTTATAAAAAAAAATATATTTTTTTTTATGAAAATCCTATTTTAATTTTAATATTTTATAATCCTATTTTTTTAATCCCTATTTTTTAAATGCACCTAATTATCGTTTCATTAAATTATTAGTCAGTTACTACCTGTAACAGCAATTAAAATAAAGCATTACTGCGAAGATACGCGCTCTCGTTTCGAGACCGATTCGACCCGGGATTTCAACCAACCACAACATTTCAAAACTGTCTTCGTCTAACAGGAACGGGAATTAAGGAAAATCTCCTTATTCTTACAACGAGTTTTAGAAATCTCTATGCAAAAAAAGACATGACAACAGATTTAGATCAATATTGTAAAATAATAATATAGAGCAAACTTTAATAATATATAAAATATGAATAAGAGCAACTTTTTTTCGTTATTAATCATTTAAACTTGTAAATTACATATCTATAAATAGAATTTTAGAATATATATAATTTTAAATTCCTTCACTAAAGGCTTTTTTGGGATATGTATGATTATAAAACATTTTTAAAGGAATTTTTTCAAGCAATTTTCTAGAACAGAAAATATATATTTAAGATCGTCTTAAAGAAAGTTAATTGTGATAATGAAAAAAGCATAAGTAATATTTTTTTTATAATTTATAATTTTAATTTTTGTCAATTTTTAAATTTATATATATCTATAACATTTATATTTTATAACTTTTGGAAATTAATCCTGCTATTTGTACCAATTTATTCTTTCATATAACTTGAATTCGCAAAGCAATCACGCTATTGTATTATTAAATTCATAATTAAAGCAAACGCTGAAATAAAAAAAAACCTTTAATGATCTTTTAAAAAACATTATTAATGGGCTTATAAGTCACTGGAAAAATCGATTCAAATAATTTATTAGTAATATTGTCCGTGTCTATGCCAAACATGGTCACGTTAAATCTATAGGCCGGAAAGGGAAGTGGGAATCAGATTCAAATCTCCGAAGGCCTTTCCTGAGGGTTTTCATTCAAAATATTAGATGCAGTGTAGCAGGCCCCCTGTTGAGCACTCCCTACAAATTTGTTCTAGTAGCGAATGACCCTAGGTCAAAGTTCTTGGCATTCAAAAACAAAAATATTATTATTAATAATTACCTTTCCATCAAATTTTAAATTATGTACCATCGATTCATGGCTACACCCTCCCCCTCCCCCTCCCACGAGTGCCCAAATACATTCATTCATGTTTTCTATCCAGGGTTTAACAGGGGTTAGTTCTTTCTTCTGTTCCTTCCACCACGACCCCAGTACCACTACAATGCAAACACGTTCTACCACACCCCATTGCCAAGGGGGCTTGCCGGACACGATTTCTCCGGGAAAGTGGTTTCAGGGATCTGTGGGCGGGACCAGCGGGATAAAGCAGAATGAAGATAAAGCAGGGGGATAAAGCAGACTCGCTGGTGCCCACTGTTGCGTCATTTTCAACAAAATCGGAAAAGGTTGTTGCAAAGAAAGTCAAATTCATTGTTCAAAAATGAATTAGTTTGCATTTGATTAAAATAAAACAGACTTGGAATATTTATAATTTTTGGTGGCCTAGTAATTGAACTTATGCAAAGATAATTACAAATTGTTCATTATTTGTAGTTAGATTGAATATGGAATAAAGGTATCGAAGTATGTTATAATAATTCTGGTTGTTTAGTTGCTCACGATTCGTTGCACGATTAGCATAACGAAATGTATTATTAAATAAAACACAACTAATCAACAGTGAAAGCATTTTTAAATGCAAATCTGTTGTTATTTGATACGCCACTTGATTGCCAGTAACATCTAGACCAAGTCCATGAACCCGTATATTCTCATGGAAGGAGGGAAGGGGGCAGCTGCTGTTGTGATGGATCACCCGTAAACTAAAGTCTGACTTGATTCCGTGGCGCTGAAGAAGTTGGCAGTGCCTTCCGGGAGGACTTTTTTAGGGGGAGTTAATGATTTCACATTGTACACGACGTTCTCTCACTATCAGGTGCAACTTACAAAATAATTTTTATGTATAATGTATAATTTGTATGTATAATTTAATATCACTGATAGTTAATAGTTGATAGCGATGTGAAACGTTCGACTTTCAGGTAAGCCTACAAGAAGAAATTCAATGTAGTAGGTTAGGTGATCTTGGTGGCCTTTCCCCATTGCTTTGGTAACTGATAGTCTTGTGTTAAACATTTTCCAACAAAAAATTTAACACAAACATCACTCATCATGCTAGAATCACACAGAATGCAAATGGATTGAAAAATCATCTAGAAATTCAATAATGTTGCTAAGCTGCTAGATAGAATAACTATTACACACACGCTTATAATACACACACGCTGTCAGATAAGCTTTCCCTGTCGCCAATTAATTCTTCCCTGGTAAATACTATTTGACGTTTCCATTTGCATATTATGACTAATTCCTAGCTTTAAAGGATTAGAGATTTAGTTTAAAGTATATGCTGTAAGCGGATACCTCGGAGTTATCTAATTAAATTATCTATGTATATAGAAGTCCTTTCATATTAAATCGTCGGTGTACTACACTGTTGTGAATGACTGTTTTTAGCTATCCGTCAAAATTTTCGAAATAAAACGCGAACTTCTAAGATTCGTAATTAGGGAGTTACAATTAATCTCAGATAATAAAGCATGGTCACTTTACTATAGATAGAATTTATTTCCAAAAATCTAACTTTCTTCATTGGAAAGTAATATTGTTGTATTACAATGTAACCATACTACTTGAATATATATAAATCAAATTACTACACTAAAATAAATAAACCACGGTGGCAAAGTAATTTTATGTAGTTTTTAAAAAAAACTTTCAGTTACAACTATAAAACATTCATTACCACCACAATATTTCATGCTTATATACTTTCATTTGTGTGTCGTATTACCTTATGAGACAGTGTCTACAACAAAGCCGCCGGCGAACTGAACCTCAGCTCTAATGCTCATTAGCGGCACACGTTGCCACGAGTTGGGCACTGCAAATCTACATTCAGTAATTTTGGTTTTTTTTAATGTTGATTGAATTACAAATAAAAACAACAACATTAATCGAGATCATCATCATCAATTTCCTCAATGTAATAAATAAATATTTTATCTTGATCCTTTATTTTCGTCATTCTAACCAATTTTTCCAACCCAAAACGAATAAACAACTGCTACAAAGTAATTCCATCAATTTTTTTTTAAAGTAAGGTTCTCAGTTACAACTGTAAAACATGCATTACTACCACAATATTTCATGCTAATATATATCTTATCTCTTTACATTCTATGCGAGAGAGCAATAAAAATAAATAAACATGAAATTTTTTTTTTTATCAGCCTTAAGTTATTGCCCATCGCATACATAGTAACGAAAATTTAATGTCCACTCAGAAGATTCATACACAAAATTATCGCTAATTTAAATGAACATTTAACAGACAACTTGCACTGCATACATAACATGGAGCAGTTGGATGAACCAGCAATCTTTTAAATCACAAAACAAAGGCGAAAGTTAGCACAGCGAGAACTTTCTCTCAAAAAAGCCATTCTGATTCCACATTCTGCACGACATTCTCTCACTATCAGGTACGACTCGCATACCCTTTCCATTTTTATGGGCTGCTAGAATGGAAGAAATAACGATCATTCCTCAGACATATTTCAGTTCGGTATCTCTTTGACGCCGGCTCGGAACATACGGCTTGTGTTACTTTTTTTTTTCTTTAATCCACTTATTTGTGAGGATTGTTCGAAAGAGGAGGAGAGGGGAGTGAAGGGGTCTCGTAAGCGAAGCACGTATTGTCTCTCTGTGTTAAAACAAATCTCAAAAGACGTGATTGCAGTTTCTTTTTTCCTCCGGTTACAATCTTTCATGTTTCACACCATTGTTTCTGTTCAGAGAGCCACGTGTCGAGGCGCATTGTCGAAAACGTGGAAGGTTTTTTGATGACATAAGAACAGAAACTTAAGAAAGAGGGATTATTATTTTATTGTACTGATTTTTTTATGCTTTAAATTAATCTGAAGGAGATAAAACTGTCTGTGCTTCTTAAACAAGTTACACTCTGAAATGCTTATCCGGTTGTTAGCAAAGAGTATGTTTTGGAGATAAATCAATTGGTGGCAAAGTATAACACAAAACGTCAGACACAATTGGGTCACAGGAGTAATGCTATGCTTTGTCACTCAAATGGGAGGCTTATTTATAAAATTTGTATTCGTCATTCACGTTTATAATTATTTTAAATTAAATGCAACAATTTTTAAAATTAAATAAGTCGTGTCAAAATGCATTATCGGAAACGTGGAAGATTGTTGGATGACACCAGAACAGAAACTTAAGAAAAGGGATTATTCTTTTTTATTGTTACAATTTTTTATGCTTTAAATTAATCTGAAGGAGATAAAACTGTCTGTGCTTCTTAAACAAGTTACACTCTGAAATGCTTATCCGGTTGTTAGCAAAGAGTATGTTTTGGAGATAAATCAATTGGTGGCAAAGTATAACACAAAACGTCAGACACAATTGGGTCACAGGAGTAATGCTATGCTTTGTCACTCAAATGGGAGGCTTATTTATAAAATTTGTATTCGTCATTCACGTTTATAATTATTTTAAATTAAATGCAACAATTTTTAAAATTAAATAAGTCGTGTCAAAATGCATTATCGGAAACGTGGAAGATTGTTGGATGACACCAGAACAGAAACTTAAGAAAAAGGGATTATTCTTTTATTGTTACAATTTTTTATGCTTTAAATTAATCTGAAGGAGATAAAACTGTCTGTGCTTCTTAAACAAGTTACACTCTGAAATGCTTATCCGGTTGTTAGCAAAGAGTATGTTTTGGAGATAAATCAATTGGTGGCAAAGTATAACACAAAACGTCAGACACAATTGGGTCACAGGAGTAATGCTATGCTTTGTCACTCAAATGGGAGGCTTATTTATAAAATTTGTATTCGTCATTCACGTTTATAATTATTTTAAATTAAATGCAACAATTTTTAAAATTAAATAAGTCGTGTCAAAATGCATTATCGGAAACGTGGAAGATTGTTGGATGACACCAGAACAGAAACTTAAGAAAAAGGGATTATTCTTTTATTGTTACAATTTTTTATGCTTTAAATTAATCTGAAGGAGATAAAACTGTCTGTGCTTCTTAAACAAGTTACACTCTGAAATGCTTATCCGGTTGTTAGCAAAGAGTATGTTTTGGAGATAAATCAATTGGTGGCAAAGTATAACACAAAACGTCAGACACAATTGGGTCACAGGAGTAATGCTATGCTTTGTCACTCAAATGGGAGGCTTATTTATAAAATTTGTATTCGTCATTCACGTTTATAATTATTTTAAATTAAATGCAACAATTTTTAAAATTAAATAAGTCGTGTCAAAATGCATTATCGGAAACGTGGAAGATTGTTGGATGACACCAGAACAGAAACTTAAGAAAAAGGGATTATTCTTTTATTGTTACAATTTTTTATGCTTTAAATTAATCTGAAGGAGATAAAACTGTCTGTGCTTCTTAAACAAGTTACACTCTGAAATGCTTATCCGGTTGTTAGCAAAGAGTATGTTTTGGAGATAAATCAATTGGTGGCAAAGTATAACACAAAACGTCAGACACAATTGGGTCAAAGGAGTAATGCTATGCTTTGTCACTCAAATGGGAGGCTTATTTATAAAATTTGTATTCGTCATTCACGTTTATAATTATTTTAAATTAAATGCAACAATTTTTAAAATTAAATAAGTCGTGTCAAAATGCATTATCGAAAACGTGGAAGATTGTTGGATGACACCAGAACAGAAACTTAAGAAAAAGGGATTATTATTTTATTGTTACAATTTTTTATGCTTTAAATTAATCTGAAGGAGATAAAACTGTCTGTGCGTCTTAAACAAGTTACGCTCAGAAATGCTTATCCGGTTGTTAGCAAAGAGTATGTTTTGGAGATAAATCAATTGGTGGAAAAGCATAACACGAAAAGCTAGACACAATTAGGTCACAGGACCATTCGCCATTCTATATATTTGTAGTCGTCATTCTATAAATTTGCATTCGTCGTGTTGATAATTATTTTAAATTAACTATAATAAATTTTTAAGTTAAATAAATTAAAATAACATGATTGCGGAAAGCAGATTTATAATTAAAATAAACTTTTTGTTGACAAATTTTTTTTATATGGATCCATTGTTTCTGTTTGCAGAGCCATTGCCAAGATATAAATAAAATATTACTCTAAACATGAAAGATTTTTGGATGGCACCAGAACAGAAATTAAAGCAAAAAGGGGTTATTATTTTATTATGCTTTAAATTAATCTGAAGGAGATAAAACTGTCTTACTTCTTAAACAAGTTACGCTTAGAAATGCTTATCCGGTTGTTAGCAAAGAGTATGTTTTGGAGATAAATCAATTGGTGGAAAAGCATAACACAAAAGGCTAGACACAATTGGGTCACAGGACTAATGCCATGCTCTGTCACTCAAATTGTTGAGGCAATTTGTATTCGTCATTCTTGTTGATAATTATTTTAAATTAAATATAATAAATTTTAAAATTAAACAGATTAAAATACAATGATTAGTGAAAGCAGATTTATATTAAAAAGAATAAAATTGTTGATAAATTTGTCATTGTTTCATTGTTTCTGTTATCTGAGTCATTCCAAATCAGGAACAGAAATTAATTGTTAAAATAATATCTTACCTGAAATAAAAAAACAGCCAATTAGGCTTAATTAAGGCATAATTATGTCTGCCAATAAGGGCTTTTTTTTTTGTTAAAAAATCTGTTTAAATCACAGTTCATAAGCAGAAAAATTGAATTCTTGTTATATAAAACCCTTTTTAAACCTATTTTGGTCTATGGCTCTGAAACTTGGACTTTGGCAATATCTGATGAGGCCCGCTTGGGTATATTTGAGTGTAAGATTTTATGTGCTATTCTTGGAGGTGTTAGAGAAAGTGATTGTTGGAGAAGACTGTATAACGCAGAAATTTATAAATGCTTTAATGACCCAGATATTATACAATGTATTAAGATGAATAGATTAAACTTGGCTGCTCGTGTATTTAGAATGAATGATTTGAACCCTGTAAAAAGTCACAAGAACAAAGAGGAAGAGGGTGACCCAAGTTGCGATGAATAGACGCAATTGAAAAAGATTTTGCTGTACTAAAGGTTAAGAATTGGAGGACCATTGTCACCCAGTGGAATGCATGGAAATCTCTCCAATGGCAAGCCTTGACCCCCTCTGTGCTGTCGTGCTACTGATTATGATAATGAGAACCATTTCAAAGATATAAATAAAACATTATCGAAAAATGGAAAATTTTTGGATATCGATATATTTATTTTTTGTAAGAAAATCTAGACTACAAGATTTTTTTAAAGGGTAAATACAATACATTCAAATATGTAAAAATAATAATAATAATTTGTTATGCGAAAATTGTTTTCATAAATATATGAGTACAATAAATTGGCCAAGTGGCAAAATAGATACCGTTTGAATTTTGCGACTCTTTTGTGGCGCCAACTGGTCAAATTAGTCACCAAATGAGGTAACCGGGGTTTCTTGTATTCTATACTATTGACTTGCTTAGAATCGCAACCCATTACTTGGCACACTTTGACGAAAAGATTTCTTGACGCAAAACGGCCCACATTCTGCGATTTTACCAATAAGTTATTGAATTTATTTTGAAAATTCTTCTAAATCCATTAATAAAGATTATAGTGCATAAAGTTTCAAAATGTGTCAGGAATCAGTGTAAATAATCTGATTTAGATATCAAGAATGGAAAATTTTTTGACAGATTCCCACGCATGTTTGTTAGCAATTATATTTTGGAGATAAATCAGTTGCTGGAGAGCATAAGACAATAAGCTAGACACAATTCGGTCACTTTAATGTTCTTTGAGATTTATTTTAAAAATTTATACTCATCTATCATGCTCGGAATTATTCTAAATGTACATATTTATGTAAAATTAATATAACATAATTGGTGAAAGCAGATTTACAAGTAAACAAAGCTGTTATTATTGCCAATTGTGTTTTTTTATAGATTTATCTCTTATTGTAAATTAACACGGAGATCCTTGGCCGCGTAGCGGCCACTAGCTCCCTCACTGTAAAATGTTGAAACATAGCGGTGGTCTCATGCCCTTTGAGTTAATAAGAAAATAGTTAATTAAATGCTCTTTTTTTAAAAAAGATTTATTTATTTAATAAAATTAAAAAATGAAAAATAACAAAAATTTCAAAAGTATATAGATTTATCTGTTTCATTTTATATTACTAATTTTTAAGAAACGAATATCTTCCTTGATAAAAGTAGAATATTGTAGTGACATTATCGAATGCATTGATTTATATACAGCAGAATTGTTGGTTGTTATGTGTTAAATAATACATTGGTTATAACATGACGACATCCTTGGAGTTTTCATTCTAAACTGTGATAGCATCAAAGAATCAACGTTAACTCATAGAAATGATGTTCTCGTTGTAAAAATTATTTCGTAGGCCATAGCGTAGAGCCATAAAAGATTTTGCAAAGAAAAAAAAATATTATTTATTGCCTTCACGCCAAATTAAACCAAATTTCGCTACTAAAAAACACAAAACATATTCAGTACTATTTTTCTTCACACTGGTAATTTTTTTTTTTTTCTTTAGCTGGTCAGGAGCCGTTCAATTTTTTCAAATTTTTCACACATAGAAATAAGAATAAAATATGCTCCCGTTATTGACAGGTGTGTTACTTCACAAATTAAAATGCATTTGTAACAGAAATTGATAAGCACGGGAATTGAAATTGATAACTAAAATGCATTGACCAGTTAAAACTGCAAACCGCATATGCAATTACACGACGAGAAGCCGAAATAAGATTAGAAATTATCAATCTCTGTCTCTCTCTCTCTATATATACATACACTGAAGTGACAAAAGTCATGGGATAGCAATATGCAAATTTTCAGATGGCAGTAGCATCGCGTAGAACAGGAATAAATGCGCAGTGCTTTCGCAGAGCTTTCATTTCTGTTCAAGTTATTCATGTGAAGAGGTTTTGACGTGATGATGACCGCACTACGGGAATTAACAGACTTTGAACGCGGAGTTAGTTGGAGCTAGACGCATGGGTCATGCCATTTCGGAAATCGTTAGGGAATTCAACATTCCCAGATCCACTGTGTCAAGAGTGTGCCGAGAGTATGAAATTTCAGGCATAACATACCACCATGGACAGCGCAGTGGTCGACCGCCTGCACTTAACGACCGAGACCGGCGACGTCTGCAAAGAGTCGTAAATTCTAACAGACAAGCAACACTGCGTCAAATAACCGCAGAAATCAATGTGGGACGTACAAGGGACTTGTCTGTTAGAACTGTGCGGAGAAATTTGGCTTTCTTGGGCTATTCCAGCAGAAGACCGACTCCGAGTGCCTTTACTGACAGAACGACATCGCTTGCAGCGACTCTCGTGGGCACGTGAGCATATCGGTTGGTCCCTAGATGAATGGAAAACCGTGGCCTGGTCCGATGAGTCACGATTTCAGTTGGTAAGAGCTGATGGTAGGGTTCGAGTGTGGCGCAGACCCCACGAAGCCATGGACCCAAACTGTCAGCAAGGCACTGTTCAAGCTGGTGGTGGCTCCGTAATGGTGTGGGCTGTTTTTTCATGGCATGGACTTGGTCCTCTGGTGCGACTGGACAGAACATTGACTGGAAATGCTTATGTTCAGCTACTTGGAGATCACTTGCAGCCATTCATGGACTTCATGTACCCAAACAACGATGGGATTTTTATGGATGACAATGCGCCATGTCACCGGGCCACAACTGTTCGCGATTGGTTTGAAGAACATTCTGGAGAATTCCAAAGAATGATCTGGCCACCTAGATCGCCCGACATGAATTCCATCGAGCATTTATGAGACATCATCGAGAGGTCTGTTCGTGCCCAAAATCCTGCACCATCGACGCTTTCACAATTATGGACGTCTATCGAGACAGCATGGCTCAATATTCCTGCAGAAGACTTCCAACGACTTGTTGAGTCCATGCCACGTCGAATTGCTGCACTTCGCCGGGCGAAAGGAGGGCCGACACGATATTAAGAGGTATCCCATGACTTTTGTCACTTCAGTGTATATATACAATAGATAAATATAGACAGATAGATAGATATAGATAAGAATAGATAGATATAGATAAGAATAGATAGATACAGTGGCCCCAAAATGTATTCGCACACTTATTGTACTTATCTGAGGCCGATACTGATAGATATATCTATTTATATATATGTACAATAGATAGATATAGACAAATAGATAGATGTATACAGAAAGATATAGATATAGATAGATAAATACAGTGGCCCCAAAATGTATTCGCACACTTACTGTATTTATCTGTGCTGATACTGATCTATATATTAAAAAAATTTAATGTGATAGAATTCACTAAATGTTCTTGTAATTTATACATCAATGATCCTCCATTTTTCGATCATTATCGTTTTTAGTTAAGTATTTATTTTTAAATCGCATCTTTGTATTCTAACCCTCAATTCTTTCCAAATGTGTTCTAAGTGCCAACAGATTTAAAGCTTTAGGCCAAGAAAAAAAAAAAATGATTTAGTAGATCGGACGACACTCTATTTCAGCTAGCACTGTATTGCTGAAAGTTTTTATCTCCTAGTTTGTTATAAATTTAGAAAATGCCGATTAAAATATTTTCCTAATATTTTTAGTGTATACTGTTTTGTTGAAATTTGAGTTGAATCATGCTTCTTTTTTTAAATTTTCTTACAAAATCTGGAAATCATCTAAAAAAAAAAAAATTACCTGTCAAAACTTTTTAAAATAAAATTGATTTATTATGAGGAGGGTCACACAGCAATTACGGACAGTGGTTTGCTTTATACTTTCTATTACTCTTTTCATTACTGTTTTTTTTTTTCTCTCTTTTTCTTTATTGTAGTGAAAACTTCAATTGCGAATTAGTATGAGGAAGTTTCTGCAAACTGTCGCATGTGAAAATAAAAAATTGTTTCTTTGATAGCATTCCATTAGAGTTTAATGGAAGATGCCATTGAAATGTTTACATTTCTCTTGCTCAAAATGCTTTTAAGGAATGGGCCTTTTGTTTACATTTATTCTCCATTATGTTTTATCATTGAATTCACTGTGAATAGAAAAGCATAGCAATGCCCAAGTAGAAATAAACAGGTTACCTTTTTTGTTTTTCGTTTTATGAATGGGAAGGACTAATTACAGTTTGGGGATAATAAAGAGGAATTTTAATTAAAATTTTTTTAAAAAAGGATACTTTAGTAAACGAAAACTATGGACTGCTCTAAATTATATTTTAACTTTGATTCGCCGAATTTCATTATACCATGAGTTGTTTTAAACACGTGTTGACACAGATGGAGAAATTTAAAAGAGAAAGAAATGTAAATTCTCATACACTTGTTTGAGTGTATAATTATACAGAATAATCCTTTTTTTCGCCCAATAAAAAAATTCTTGATTAAATATTTTTTTTACTTTTTAGTTCTTCCTGCGATATAAATAAATGTTATCTAGTACTAATATACAAAGTTATTTTACTATAAATAATTATTTATTGATCAGTGGATAAGAATGAAAGGCCTGATGGCCGAGTGACTAGAGCTCTGGCTCACAGTTTTTGGAAGACTCTCTCTCTTCACATCTGGTACCTCACTGTATTATCCTCATGCCTATATCACAGAATTTTTGCAATCCTTTTACAATGCGCACAATTAAAAAAAAATGTATTTTCTGCTCTTATTTTGACTATTTTCCTGATGACTTTTAGATCTTATTATTTTTACAACAGGAATAATTGTAGATACCATCGAAATTTTACGAAACTGCATGTCAAATTTTCCGAAAACTTTGCAGGTAATAGATAAACAGCTTCCAGCAAAACAGCAATATAAAATTAGTTGAGGATTTTAGGATCAAATATTAAAATAAATTGCAATACTGCATTAAATACAGAAATGTTTAAATTTTTGAACCAATTTCTTTAAATTATTTAAGTATAAAAAATACCTTTCAAATATACATGTATGAGTGGATGATCCAAACTAAGCCTTTTTCGATGTATGAATACACAGGTGTGAAATTAATGTATTTCAGGCTCACATGGTCCGTTTAATTAGTTACAATTATTTACAGAAATCATATAAAATTTAAATTTATATAATTGTAATCGTTCGGTGCCACACGTTTTGGGTTCGAATCCTAGAGGTACCATGTAGGGGCTCGGAATCCACTTTAAACAGTAGGTACCGGTCGAAATATGACTGTAGATCGTATGGCTGACAGCTCTGCCATGTAAAAAGAAATCATCTTTACACTCAAAATCTGCCAGTAGGCAGACGGCTTTGGCCCACATTGTTCTATAGTGATAGGGAATTCGTTGTTTAGGATATGAATAAAAATTTAAAATATACACACTTGTGCTCCAGAATCATAAGTAAAATAGGTTATAATAGCTCTTCAAATAATGTTATAATAATAACCGCTTATAATAATTGATAAGAAAGTTATTCACGATGTTCTGCTCCTTAAATGAAAGAATATATTCTACTTCTATCCTATTTCTACGAATAATAATTGCTTATTTCGATATATGCCAATGTGGAGCGGTCAATTATTATTTAAAAAAAAATTTCCTACTTTCAAAAAAAAAAAATTATAATGAGCATTCATAATATTCTTGAACTTAAAAAAAGTTTTTATACACATTTTAGAAAGTTTTGATATTTAATTTTAATGACTTGACAAAGAAGGGTTGTTTTAAATTAAAGTAAATTAAGAAAAGTATTTAGACATAGTCTAACCACTCTAAATGTATACACTATTAACAAAAACATTTATACAAAATTCTTTAATGTATTTTTCTGTTGTAGAACTATTCATCCACTAGAAAATCTGTCAACAATGAAAACAAAGAAGCAATTTTAATAGTTGGGCTGGCATGTTCGTAGGCTGACGCATAGATGGCGCTACTGTATTAAAACCATATGATTTTTAATTAGCCCTAACCTTCAAAAGACACGTGTATAAATTTGACAGCTTTTGCACTATTAGTATGTGAGTTATAGCATTTTTAGTGAAGCAACTTTTGTTAGTTTGAAAAAATGGATAAAAAGGAATTTGGCGAAAAAAAAAATACTATTGAAGTCAAGGCTTGGCTTGATAAACATTATTCGTACTTTGCACCAGGAAAATCAATCGTAGAGAAGTGGTTTGCTAAATTTAAAAAACGCGAAAGGAGCACCGAGGACGATGCACGCAGTGGACGCCCCAAAGAGGCTGTTACCGACGAAAACATCAAAAAAGTCCACACAATAATTTCTGATAACTGTAAAGTGAAGTTGATTGAGATAGCTGAGACCCTAAGGATATCAAAGGAAGGCGTTGGACATATCGTGAATGAATATTTGGATATACGAAAGCTCTGTTCAAAGTGGGTGCCGCGCGAGCTCACAATCGACCCAAAACAACAACGAATTGATGATTCTAGGCAGTGTTTGGAGCTGTTCAATCGTAATAAACCCGAATTTTTGCTTCGATATGCGACAATGGATGAAACATGGCTCCATCATTTTACAATCGACAGTCAGCCGAGTGGACTGCCCGTGATGAACACTAAAAATGCTCTAACTCACATACTAATATTGCAACAGCTGTCAAATTTATACACGTGTCTTTTTTGAAGGTTAGGGCTAACTTAAAATCATATGGATTTAATACTAGTAGCGCCCTTTATGTGTCAACCTATGAACTTTTCAGTCCACCTGTTATATGAGCAGAACTGTTTATTTATGTTATATTATTGTTTTTTAAATATATTTTTTATATATGTGCAACTGACGATTTTTTTACTACGGCAGGACAAAAATACTGTAAAAAATGAAAGAGCTGAAAGGAAGTGAATAGACGTAATTTTTCATAAAAATTTTCATGAAAGACTACATCTACATGAAATAGTTTATACATTACATGAAATAGATGTAGTTTTTAATTCATTAAGGAATAGATATAATTTACCATTAACATTTTAGTCATTCAACGTCCACTTTTAATGAGACTTTTTTTAATAGATATTTTTTATTTCTGTAAATTTTTTTATAACCTTCTGAATTGCTTTGATATAAAAATTAATGAAATTCAAACAACCAAAGACAATTTTTCCTACACTTTTAAACATTCGTTCTTAAGGAGTTTTAAAAAAATGTGCATTTTAAAAACATAAAACGATATTTTTCATTATTTACTACCATTCCAAAAAAAACTTTTTAAATATTTACTTCAAGTAGAAATATTTGTTACAAATACAAATATCATGCTTTTAAGCCGAATTAAGATTGAATATAAAATGATGAACATAAAAGTATGAGAAAGACTTCAGAGTCCATGAGCATCAAAGCCATTTTCAGGCTGAAATAATCGAACCATTTTCAGGCTGAATAATCAATTCTTTGATTATTCAGCCTGAAAATGGTTCGATTTATAATAAAATCGAAACATTCTAGTCTAATATCGAATCCCCTATCGAATATAATGTGAAAACATTTATAATTTTTTTTACATTTTTAAACTTATTTGAAAAGAAGTGAATAGATGTAATTTTTCGTTCGCCATTTACTATTAACATTTGAGCCATTTAAAGCGCATTTTTGTTAAGGCTTTTTTTTAATATATATTTTTCCTTTCTGTAATTTTATATAGCTTGTTGAATTGCTTTGATATAAAAAAATTAATAAAATGTAAACAAACAAAAATCATTTTTCTCTACATTTTAAAAAAAAATTCGTTCTTAAAGAGTTCTTATGAAAAATTTGCATTTTAAAAATATAAAACAATATTCTTCATTATTTACTACCATTCCAAAAAAAAACCTTTAAAATAAATTTTTAATCCTATTAAATTTCAAGTAAAAATATTTCTAACAAATATTCTGAATATCATGCTTTTAAATTGAATTAAGATTGAATATAAAATGATGGACATATAAGTATGGGAAAGACTTCAGAGTCCATGAGCATCAAAGCCATTTTCAGGCTGAAATAATCGAACCATTTTCAGACAGAATAATCAAAAAAGTGAATAGATGCAATTTATCATTTGCCATTTACCATTAACATTTTAGCCATTTAACGAGCACTTTTGTAGATACTTTTTTTTTAATATATATTTTTCATTTCTATAATTGTTTTGTAATTTTCTAAATTGCTTTGATATAAAAATAAATAAAATTTAATGAAATAAAATAATTTTTTTAACATTTAAAAAAAAAAAAAAAAATTCGTTCTTAAAGAGTTTAAGAAATTAGCATTTTAAAAACATAAAACGATATTTTTCATAATTTACTACCATTTCAAAAAACTTTAAAAATATTTTGTAAAATGTAAAAATATTTCTAACAAATAAGAAAATCGTGCTTTTAAATCGATTTAAGGTTGAATGTAAAATGATGGACGTATAAGTATAGGAAAGACTTCAAAGTCCATGAGCGTCAAAACCATTTTAGAGTTGTGATTATTAGCCTGTAAGATTCATTCAACTCTTCAGAAGACGTTCTCTTCAGCTTATTTCAACTGAAGAAAAAAAAAGCCACACAAACACACACACACATACACAAAAAGCAAGCAGCAAAAACTAAAAAAACAGAAACAGCAAATCCAAATGAAACTCTAAACATGAATAACCTTAGAAAGCCCTAGGGAATATAAATTCCTCTTGTCAATCAAACAGAAATATCTTCTTTTTTTTTCACTACAGTAACCGTATGTTTCTTGTTTCTTTTTATTATTGAGGCAACGAATGTTATATAAGCAAAACAAAGTGAATGTCATGAATTAAAATTTACTAATACTCACTATGATTGAGAATACAATTTTAACTAGATTATTAATCAAATCATATTTTTATATATGCTTGACAAGAATAGTTTTGAAAATTGTAGCATAACTACTATTGCTCACATACATAGATTTCTTAAAATTATTTTAAATAAGGATATCAAAAATAATAGTTCAAACTAAATATTCAAAAATAATTTTTAGGTATGTGTTACATATATTGTCAAGGATTAATTTCTGTCTTTATACTATAACAAACTAATTTTTTTTGTCAGATGTTCTTTTTACTACATTTTTCAAATATGTTATTAAAAATTTAATCAAAATTAATTAAAGGCACTTGCCTATCTGAGTCTACCTCCATCACAACAATTGAATGGAATTACCATTTTCCCTGACTCAAGGTCTGTCTTATAGGCTCTTAATAAAGGTTTTTCAAGTATTATCATGAATATTATATCTCTTTTAGAACACATCCCCGGCTTGCACATAATGTGTATCCTATAATGGATCCCCACTCATGTGTATTTAGAGTTTAATGAAATTGCAGATTCTTTGGAGAAGAATGCTAGAAGTTTGGATCAGACTGCAATTCCTACTTCCCTTGCAGAAGCAAATACCTTGGCAAAATCTAAACTTATACTTCCTTTTAAGATTAAATCTAAGTACCAAATTACAGAACTAAATGTCGACAGAAGAACAGCTACTAATCTCACAAGGTTTAGGGTGAAGCACACCAAAAATATGAAAATTTCTGCTGATGGCGTTAAAAATATCAAAAATGGGGCAACTGCCCTGATGTCGAGCTTATTCCTCATTCTGTCTTTGATTGCCCAGTTGTTGCAGCCGCCATACATTAGAGAGTTTTTGCATACCGTATTTTGGACGTCCGTTAGCTTTTTCTCCCTAACGCGCATGCTCATAGAAAATTGCGCATGCGTATCTGTAATAATGTTTCCTATGAGCATGCGCGCTTGGGAGAAAAAGCTAACGGACGTCCAAAATACGGTATGCAAAAACTCTCTATTGTCTGGGCCATCTATCGGAAGAGGATTTATACTCCGAGCTAGCAATCAACTTAGCCAATATTATTCGGGAGCACCACGATATTTGATCTTCTTGTACTCTTCAGGGGATACGACGACAACAAAATGAATTTTTATTTAAAGAAGTTTTTTATATTTTTTTATTTAATTATAATTTTTATTTAAACTACCTTATTTAAGAAAGTCGAAATAATGAAACCAAATCTCGACAAAACAGTTAAAAATTCAGTATAATTCTAATTATTTTTTTTCATTTTAAATACTTATTTTATTCTGAAATTTTATAAAACGAATAAAAAAATTAAGCACATGAATAAAATTTGTTAATTGATTTAATTTTTAAATATAGAGCATTGACTACAAGATAATATAAAGCCTTCCTACAAGATGACTTACTTAAAATAATTTTTATTAATATTAGATATAACGTTTTAAAATTTCTTTTAAATAAATAGGTTTTTTTAATGTTGAAATTATATCATATACATAAAAATTCATTAGAAATATAGTTGTTTGTCAATATTTATAAAATGCCAAAAGATACCGGAATGAACAACATTTACACTCAAGAGCCAAAACATTATGACCACCCCTACATTTTGCAATGAACTCGCCTGGATGACGTGGAAGGCACGTGATCAGGTGGAAGTGGTATTTAACTGGTATTAAGTGGTGGTATTAATCCATGCCAAGGCGGGTTGAAGCTGTGTTGCCCGCCAAAGGTGGGCCAACTCGTTATTGACAGGTGGTCATAAAGTTTTGGCTCTTGAATGTATGTGGTATGCTAATGGTCCCAATATTTTAGAAAACTGAACAGAATGCCAGTAACGTATACATAAGCTAAGTTTTAAAAGCATGTATTCGAGCAGCATTCGTATATGTATAATAATATTTGAAACGACCCGAATTACATTCGAGCAAGAGCAATTGTTTGAACTTATGTATGAGCATCATTTATAAGTTTTAAAATAATAATTTAATTGAAAAGATAATACTACTACACCACATCACTGTGCCTAGAGCTGAGTTGCCCCTTTACATTTTGGAAATGATGTGGGTGAGAAGTCTGATCCGGCTCTGTGACGCTCTACAGTTATATGAGGCCGGGACCTACGACTTAAAGTGGATTCCGAACCATTACAAACATCCATGGCACCACCGGGATTCGAGCTCAAAACCTGTTCCACTGAGCGCCAGAGCGCTAGCCACTCGATCACCAGGCATAAAGCATAAAGAATAAATGAACTATCACATGGCTACAGATCTTTTTGCGAAAATTTTATATCTTCTTCATTGGCGCAATAGCCCCATGATGGGTCAAGGCTGTCTGCCTACTGGCAGATTTCGAGACAAGAGATCTTTTCCAAA
The DNA here is from genome assembly GCA_021605075.1 of Caerostris darwini. Taxonomy (NCBI): domain Eukaryota; kingdom Metazoa; phylum Arthropoda; class Arachnida; order Araneae; family Araneidae; genus Caerostris; species Caerostris darwini. Next base: position 668,217 of record BPLQ01000233.1, read on the forward strand.
ATTTTATCAGCTACTGTAAATAAAATGAATCGTAAAAAAAAAAAAAAAAAAAAAAAAAAAAAAATCAAATCAATTTACTGTATTTTTGATTGTTCCAAAATTCTGATTAGTGTAAAAAATTTAATAAAAAAAGTTGTGTTTTTATTTGTTTATGGAATTAAAATAACCCTCGTTTAACTTTATTGCATTAAATTTATACTCCAACCTAGTTCTAGAACTTTAATAAATATTTTAATTATGAAAATAAAAAAAAAAGTTGAGGTAGTAGTAAAGAATCTCATTACAAATTTTCAAGAATTTTGAAGGAAACTAAATCTTGTTTGAATTAATTGAAGCCTTTGCATTTAAATGAAAAAATCACATATTAAAAAAAAATCTTATCAATCTACTTAAATAACCATATATATTTTTCTATAACTTTTGTTTTATCACACTATATATGATCTGACACTTTTTTTTTTTTTTCACACTACTTTTTATTACATCAAGATAAAATGAACAGAAATTTTCAAAAAATTCTATTAAGCAGTTGAACCTTAATTCCTATGACATGCTTCTACTTTTTAACATGACAATTAAGAAAAAATTATGAAAGCTCATATTCATTATTACTATCATAATTTAGAGAATAATGAAACTTTTGATTTAATAATGAATAATTCGTATTTGCATGAGGTGATAATTTAAATAATGCCCAGAAACTAATAAATGAATAATAATGTAATTAAAGTTGTATCTAAAGTTTAGAATTAACTTGATTATTTATAAGAAATAAAAATGATTGTTACGGTATAATTGATTTTTAAAAATATTGTAATAAAGGAATGAAAAATTAGCATTTAGAATAATGAAATAGATATAATGAAAGTATAACTCAAATAAAATGCTTAATTAATCTCAAAATAAATACAAAAAAAGACGTTTGTCAGAATGAAAATTTTAAAATAGATTGTATTTAATGATATCGATATGTCAATTTTATGAATAATTTGAAGAATTCCTTAGCCCGGTGTATAGATTATATTTGTCATTTTTATTTCAAAATAATTCTTCTCATTCTTTTTCTTGCAAGACAGATTCAGGACTGTCTTATATATTTAATGTAAATAATATAATTATAGAATGTTTAATTATAATTTCAATAACAGCAAAAGTTTTACTACTTCAAAATCCAAATATAACGACCAGTCAAATTACAAAAAAAAATTTTGATTAAAAATTAAAACATATTTTTAAAAACACTTTTACAACAACAACACTTTTAAATTAAAACATATTTTTCGACCTTGCATGCTTAAACAAATAAGAATAGATTTCTTTTGAAAAATTAATTAAATGTATTCTCACATTAAGAAATTTATTTAAAATTAAAATTCAGCATTTTTTATGTTAAAATAGCATGTAATATTAAAAAATCTATAAAACCTAAACATTGAACGAGTTATTTCGTGTACTTTAATGAAATGTAACTTATTAAAAATAAAAATATATTTAATTAAAATAAATGCATTTTTTAACATTCAGTAGGCTTGAATACTATTTTTGAATTTAATATTTATTTTATCAGCAAAATATTTGCTATCAATGCTACATTACAATATTTAGAATGTATGCCTATAGAAAAGTGTTTTATGCTCTATCATTACTGACGAACACATGATGATGTTTCAGCACTATAATCACCGAGTGTTCATCAATAAAACTGCTAGCAACTCTTGAAAGTCAAAAAATTTATATTGAAAACTATTACAAATAGTGGAAAAGGTTCAACTACAAAAGTATAGAGCGCCACGGATTTAATATAAAATTACCCTTTATACAGATCGTTAGATTAATTACATTTTTGCAATCCGAAATGTAAATCACACAATCCAACCTGAAATGTAAATCAAGCAATCCAAAACGAAGTGTAATTTGAAATGTAAATCACACAATCCAAAAGGAAGTGTAATTTGAAATGTAAATCACACAATCCAAAAGGAAGTGTAATTTGAAATGTAAATCACACAATCCAAAACGAAGTGTAATCTGAAATGTAAATCACACAATCCAAAACAAAAGGAAATGTAAATCACACAATCCAAAAAATGTAAATCACACAATCCAAAACGAAGTGTAATCTGAAATGTAAATCACACAATCCAAAACGAAGTGTAATTTGAAATCACACAATCCAAAACGAAGTGTAATCTGAAATGTAAACACAATCCAAAACGAAGTGTAATTTGAAATGTAAATCACACAATCCAAAACGAAGTGTGAAATTTGAAGTGTAATTTGAAATGTAAATCACACAATCCAAAACGAACTGTAATTTTAAATGTAAATCACACAATCCAAAACGAAGTGTAATCTGAAATGTAAATCACACAATCCAGCCTGAAATGTAAATCCAATCCAAATCATCGTTATAACTACGACACGAAATGAGTGGTGCAGTGTGATATTATTAGACGTACATAAATTAATTAATAAAATCATACTTTAAGGAGAAATTTAGCGACAGGATCAACAGTTGGGTAACAGTACACATCTACATTCGAGATAAGACGTTTTGTTGAATAATGCTTTTTAACTTTTCAGTTGTTACCCATCTGCATACGTGTATAATTCGATCTCACAGATAGTTAACATTTCGCGATGTGAAACGTTAAACATCGCTTTTTAGGTAAGAACACAAGAAGGAATCCAGTGGAGTAAGCTAGGTGATTTTCTTAGCCATTTCCCATTACTTTGATAATCGACATTCTTGTGTTTGAAATTTCCCATCAAAAAATTTAATACTAAGATCACACATCAGTCTGGAGTCACACAGAATGTAAATGGACTGAAAATCATCTACAAATTTAATAATGTCACAATGCTCCTCTTTGGAATAACTAGTCATGGTTAAATTCAATAATCCACCCACACTGTCAGATAAACTTTCCCTGCCGCTAATTAATTCTTCCCTGATAAATACTATGCGACGTTTCCATTTACGTATTATCCCTAATTCCTAGCTTTAAAGGATCAGAGATTTAGTTTAAAATATATGCTGTAAGAAGATACCTCCGAATTTCGCTCTAATTAAGTTATCGATGTATATAAAGGTAATTTCATATTAAGTTGGCGACGCACTACACTTTTGTGATTGACTTTTTTTCATCAACATTTTCGAAATATAACTGGAACTCCTAATATTCGTTATTAAGGAAGCTATGATTAGTCTCAGATAATAGGGCATGGTCACTTTACTGTAGGTAGGATTTATTTCCAAAAATCTGAACTTTCTTCGTTGGAAAGTAAAAACATTGTTTAACAATATTACCATACCCCTTGAATATATATAAAATAAGCAAACAATTGCAGTCCAGTTCGAATGCACACCTCTTTTACGTTGGCAAGTTAGAGCATTCCTAAGTGTTATAATGTGGAAAGGGTGGTTTGAATTTTTTTCCCCATGCTAAACAGTCTAAACAGTCTGAAGTTCATCACCCCTCCTGCTATCTCCAAAACAGACACACAAATTACAGCTCCTCGGTATCAACTTCAGAGACTGCGTCTCTAAGTCGTCGTGACTCCTTTACGGATTTTACTTCAATGCTGAAAAGTGAGATGAAAAGCCCCAGAAACAAAACACTAATAAAAAAAACAATTAAAAGAGGATAAGTTTTCTGGAAGTATTCTCTTGAAAATGGGTCTACTCCTTCTAGAAAGTCAAATTCAATTTTTTTTTTAAACCTATTGAGTTTTTGTTTAGTTTCTAAGTAACTAAGTAACAAGTAATATATATAAAAAAATTTTTTTTTTTAATTAATTCATACTTTTTTTTTCACTATAGTGTTAAATTAATTTATTCACATGTTTCATTTTCCATTTTGTTCCCTCCTTGGCTCAGACTAGAACCCAGAATGAAGAAAAAAATCTAAAAAATAAAAAAAATTTCCAGCGATCTACACGCTTCGCCACTGACGATAGTTATTCCTCAATTTATATCCTGCTAAATATCTTATATAAGAGAAATTTTGTTCTCCCACACAAAATTAAAATTAATTAATTAAAATTTAATTACTGAATTAATATTTGAAAAAACCATATTAACATCCAGTGTCATCCACTACAAATTAAAAAAAAAATGTATTTGAACTTGAATGGATGAATAAAAAGTATTTTATTAACGATTGAAAATTTGAACAAGATATATATAGGGAGAGTGTGTACTAATAGTAGAAATTGAAAAAAAGGGAGAAGTATTGATAATGTCTTTTTAGAATGCACAGAATGCAGTCCTGCATTGATTTATTGGCATCTAATCCCACAATATGTAAAGCGTTTATTATTTACATGTTACTTAATTAACAAACAAAAAATTTAATTAATTTAGTAATATTATGATATCAATCGTCAAGGTTCATTGTTCTGATTTTCAAAAAGTGCAAGAATTATAAAAGTTATTTACATTTTTGCCATTTCCCCCCCAAAATAAATCTGTATAATTACATTTTGAATTCATTAAAGAAAAAACGGGGAGAACTAATTTAATGAGGACATCTTCAATTACAAATGAAAATTTATTTACTAGAAATGAGGAAAATTAATTACTCACAGTTATAATGTAAGTGAATAAACAACATTTGTTTTGCAATTGTAAATCAATTTTATGATAAATAGTTAATTTTTTAAAAAAAATAGTGAAACAAGTCATTTTTTTAGATACATTTTTACAATCAATCAATGTCTTCTATTAGCGAGCACTAGATATATAGATGATTTAAAATTACCCAAGATTCAACAAGGAAGCCTGCTGCACTACATCCTTTGCACTACATCCTGCTCTACATCCTCCTCTTCCATGATTCTTTAAGGATCATGGAAGAGGAGATGGGGGGAGGGTCTCAATTTTGTTCGTTTTTCGAGGTTAATCGTACATATTCTCGACTTAGATAATTTCGTGTACTGCTTTCTTGGTGCTGTTTCCCTCTTCGAAAACTAATTGTACTAATTACCAGACTGCTTAATGCTCCCTCTGAAATAATACAAATTTTTATTTTACATAAGCAAATAATTTGTTTAGCATTAAAAATTATATTGTTTTACCGGACTCGTGACAACGTGTACCACTGGTGAGCATTAGGGCTGAGGTGCAATATGCTGGCAGCTTTGTTGCGGACACTGTTTCAAAATCCGAGGTGACTCGATGACGTTTGCATCGATGGCGTTTGCGTAGCATCTTGCCTCGTGAGTCGGACTTCCTCGTGGGAGTTTTCAGGATTTTCTCCCATACGATACGTAATTGCAGGGTTGTTCCTTCTAAACGTCCTCCTGGAAGGCCCTATCCTCCTGTTTCAGCGAGACGGAGCCAAGTCAGACTTTCACCTACGGGTGCTCCATCCCAACAGAAGCTGCCGACTTCCTTCCTTCCATGAGGGATGCGGCAATAACAAATACTAACAACAACAACAACAACATTTAATCCAACTCAAACGTTGGACTGAAAACTAATGACTAAGGCCACTTTTATGATCAAATACTCTGGACATACACTGGGCGACTTATTATAGAAATGGCGCATACTGTCTGCTATAAATGCCTTTGTTACTCAAGCAAATCAAAACAACCTATGAAAAGAAACACTGTTTCTTTTTTTGGTATTCAGAAAATTCCACTGAGTTCAGTGTTCAGTATGTATGGCAATTGTAGAGAGGGGAGAATAAAAGTAACTAAATAAACTTAACATGAAACATATTATTTGTGACGAATGCTGATGCTGAAATGATACTCAAATAATAATAATAACAAAAGAAGATACAGACGTTGTTATGTCTAGTGGAAGATATAAGAAAGTATTAGAATTCAGTCTTATTTATTTTAGTAGCAGTAGACTTATTATTTAAAAGAGATTTTCTCTTTTATTTTTAGCACATAACTTTATGTTATTGCTATTATATTTCAATAATTTATAACTAATAATCTTATATAGATTATATATAATAATTAGTAGTAGTAACAGCAAGACATTTGTTTATTATTTTTTAATGGAAGAAAACATTATTAGAACAAACAAAGATTATTATTAAGAGCAGCTTAAATATTGGACTATTGAGAAAGTAATTGAAAAACCTTTAAAATTCAATAGATGCATTAATTATCGATTTATATTTATGTTATACATATACGGAATTTTTAATTAGAGGGCGCTAAGAATTTTTTTTTTTCTCTTTTCGAACTTCGATGGCATTGATAGCTCGAAGAACATGTTCCATTGATTCCATTCCATTCCCGAGCAGCTCATTGACGACAAGGGGACATAGACTTCCGAGAGAGCTTTTAGAGGTAGCTGATTTACATTTGCGTATGTGTAGGAGAAAATAGAAAACTCCCTCAATCCAGCCTCATTATCGAAACACATTGTCACAATCGCCCTCGAACTTCCTAATTTCTGAAGAGGCCTGATAGCCAATTGGCTAGTTCTCTGGCGTTTGGTACCTCAGGCTTCAGGTTCGAAGCCTGGAGGTGGCATGGATATTTGTCAGTGCTTCGGAGCCATACGTTAAACTCTATGTCCCAGTCTGTTTAGCCTAAAGTGTGCACAAAATGACCGTAGAGCGATAAACCAAGCTGCATTTCTGAAAACTGCAACACAGTTGATTTCGAGTTTGTTGTTTTAATGAGCATTGAAAAAGGAGCACAAGCATCTTTGAATCCAAAGTCACGAACTAAACAGAATAAATTTGTTTTCCAGTGTCGACCATTTTTAACTTGAGGGGATTTATAATTTTTTAATATTTTTTTTTCCTCGCCCATTGAATTGCTGTTGATATGAAATAAATCAAAACAAAAATAGAATAACTTTTTCTCGACTTAAAAATATTTGTTACTTTACAGGAAAGTTTTAGTCATGCTTCTGCAATTTGTGTATTGTTTTAAATTATGAAGTATTTTAGATGAGTAGAAAATTAAAATATTTTCTCAGTCACGAAAAACTTTTACTTTTTTCATTTTTACAATTATAAATGTATTTTCTTTTTCTCTTATTATTATTTTTTTCAACTTAATAAAAAAAGAAGGTGTAAAAGACGAAAATTATTTTATTGTAAACTTGAATCAAATGAACAAAATAATATGTATATATATATATAAATCTACATTGCCAGCAGATTTTTTTTTTAATTTAAGAAATATATTTAAAACAAACTTGTTTAAAAAGACTTAATAACTATTTGCTTTTAAGACAAACTAAAAAATGCTAAAAAGAATATTTGACTAAAAAGAACTAACTTAACCAAAAAGAAAGTTTTTTTTTTAAATTTTAATCTGTTTTTAAAGCAAAATTGATTAACTCGAGAAACTTATCATTAATGATTGTGCTTTGAAAAAAAATGTAATAGTGAAGTTTAATTTTGAAATAATAATTATTTATGAAATATTCTAAATAAACAAAGATGTTTTAAAATTCAAATTGCGAAACCAAAAATTCTTTGATACTATAGAAATTTTAAAAATAATACGAATGATACATTGATTGCAAAAATTATACATACATATACATACAGACGTACATATATATATATATGTATATATACATATATATACGTCTGTATGTATCTATGTATATGTATATAATTTGCAATCAATGGACGAATGAAGGAATTGAATGAACAATCAATACATATAGACGTACATATATATATGTATATATGTATATCAATATATATATATATATACATATATATATGTAAGTCTGTATGTATGTATGTATGTATATGTATGTATAAGTTGGGTTTTTAAAGATAAAACCCAACCAAACCAAACCAGATTTAAAAAGATAAAAACCCAACTTAAAATTATTTTCAAAAATCCCAATTTAAAGTATATCAATAGATCATCATCTGGCAATAATTATTTAAAAATAATTTGCAGTAATTATAATCAAAACTTGATTAAACTGATAATGTTTTAGAAATATTTTATTATTATTATTATTATTATTATCCATTGTTAAAACGACTATGAGTATAATTTGATATTGATAGACATATTTCCACTATTCGATATCATATAAAGCATTTAAAATAAGTCGCATTAAAATATTATCATTTTGATAAAATGCTGATTCTGTATATATGTATATCTATATCTATATATAATTTATTTTTGAACGTTGCTTATGTTATACAGATTTAAAAAGTAAAAAAAAAAAGTCAAAACAACGTGTATAATAACAGGAAGAACTATGAGCATGATTAGTATAATCAGCTTTTATAAGAAATAACATCTAAAACGTATTAATGCAGCTATGAATCTAAAACGAGAAAGAAATTACTAGTTGAAAAAAAATCATGTAATAAAAAAAAAAAAATCTCAAACTGGATTCGGATTTTTTTAAATTCATAATTCCATATACCAGTGGCATGTTTTTAAAATATATCTTATTACGATACGTATAATTTATAAAATAGTTGATTTAAAGATAAATAAGTACTTGAAGATATTTCTTACAAATATATATAAGAAATTATATAAGAAATATAAAAAATATAAGAATTGACATATGCCTGGAGGGTTTCAACCATCTTACAATTAAAGCATTTAATTCAATTCTATGTTCCTAAGGGGAAAAAACTCCAAATATGAGACATTTTAATAATATAATAACATAATAACTATAATAATCCTTATAATATAATAACCCTTATATATTTTCACCAGCATTTTACTGAAATGGTAATATTTTAATGCCACTCGTTTTAAATGCAATGTCTGAATAGTGGAAATATGTCTATCAACAACAAATTATGCTATTAGTCGTTTTAGTAGTAGATAATAATAATAAAATATTTTATAATATTATAAGTTTAATCAAGTTTTGATTATAATTATTGCAAATTATTTAGAAAAAATTTTGTAGCCAGATGATCATCTATTGATATGTTATAAATTGGGTATTATACTTTTAAAATATTATCTCATTTATATTTTACAGATGTATTTCATGTAGATCATTACTCTTATTTAATTAGTACATTAGTATTAGTACAATCAGGATTTTAATGTAGAATATTTTTTATCGATGGTGAGATAGTTAAAACCAACGCAAAGTTGTTAATACTATGAGCATGGCTATAGACTGAATTTCTCATATTTGGAGTTCTTTTTATAGTTAGAATTGAAATAAATGATTTAATTATAAGTTCGATGAAACCCTCTTGGCTTATGTCAGTTTCTTAAAATTGAATAAGGATATACATGCATTATGAGCTAGTTCTTATAATTTTGAGTGGTGATTTTACCTAAACATTCGCAGACAAAAGTATCTTTATAAAATGCATATAAAAAAACATTTCATACCTGACAAAAGGTCTTCCTTACAGGCTCTTAATAAAAGTTTTTCAAGTATGATCTAGAACATTATTTCTTTTTTAGAACAAATCCACTGCTTGCACAGGATGTGTATCTTGCAATGGATCCCTGCTCATGTGAATTTGGAATTGAATGAAATTGCAGATTCTTTGGCGAAGAATGGGATCAGACTACCCTTCCTACTTCCCTTGCTGGTGCAAATATCTTGACAAAATCTGAACTTATAGATTCAACCTAAATACCAAATTACAGAACTAAATGTGGACAGGAAAACAGCTACTATTTCTACAATATTAAGGACTATGCATCACAAAAATATGAAAATTTCTGCTGGTGGCATTAAAAAATATCAAAAATGTGACAATTGCCCTGATGTCGATCTTACTCCTCATCAAATATAATTGATTACCCAGCCGTTGCAGCTCGCAATGCATTGTTTGGACCCATACCCGTATATTCCGAGCTGGCAATCAATATTGCCAATCTTATTCGGGAGCCCCACGATATCTGATTTTCTTGTACCCTTCAGGGGATACGATAACAACAAGATTAAGTGTTACTCTACCTATAAATATAGTGCTTTTCTCGAAACTTTAAACAACTTAATAGTCAAAATTGTAATATATATATTAATTACGATCTTTCGCGTACAACTTCCGGCAACTAATTATCGTTGTATCATTTTCTGTTGAAAATCCACCATACAGAAAACTATATATTCCTATTTTGTTTAACATCATATGTACAATTACGATTATTCAATTCCTTCTATTAGCTCACACTCTCCCTATATATATATCTTGTTCAAATTTTCAATCGTTCATAAAATATTTTTTATTCATCCACTCAAGTTCAAATACATTTTTTTTTTTTTTGAACTTGCAGTGGATGACACTGGATGTTAATACAGTTTTTTCAAATATTAATTCATTAATTAAATGTATTTAATTAATTTTAGTTTTTTTTTAGATTTAAGTTGCATATATCTACAAATAGATGGCACCAGATAAACTTTAAAAAAATGAATGAAAATGATTTATAAAGGACTTTCTACAATACAGTAAAAAAAAAGTAAGAATTAACTTTAAAAACATTTTTTTTATATTACTTGTTATCATTGTAACTGCAAAGAAATTAGTTCTTCTTCATTGGCGCAACAGCCAATGAAGAAGAACTAATTGGTGGGCCAAAGCCGTCTGCATAAGGGCAGATATCGAGACATGAGATGGTTTCTTTTTACAGCGCAGGGTTGTCAGCCCTATTCCAAAGCTCTACAGTCATATTATACGGGAACTTTCAGTTTTAAGTGGATTCCGAACTACTATAAACACCCATTACACCGCCAGGACTCGAACTCTGTGGCCCCGAGCGGCAGAGCTCTAGTGACTTGGCCATTAGGATTCTAAAGAAATTATTTATACGTATTAGAAATTATTTTATGTAATTCTCTGTTTGTGAGGATTATAAATACTACACTTTTGAAAAATCTGTGAAACTGAATTAGTGAAAAATCAAAGATGTTAAATTTGTGAATGAATATTAAAATGTGTAAAAGAGTATGATTTCAGAATACTTAGTTTAAATGTGATAGAAATTAATGTGACACTCAGTTCAGCGTTACTCGTAAATGAGTCACATTTAGCTTTGCACAACTTACTACTTCTAAAATTATATTCAGGGGCCTGAATGGCCGAGTGGCTAGCGCTCTGGCACTCGGTACCACAGGTTTCGGGTTCGAGTCCCAGCGGTGCCATGGATGTTTGTAGTGGTTCGGAATCCACTTTAAACCGTAGGTCCCTGTCTAATACGATCGTAGAGCGTTGCGGGAACATTGTTATTCCGCGTCCGTGGCTTATCTTCAAGTTACACGCGCCCCCTGGGTAATGCAAAGTGAGTACGTCTGTGCAACGCTTGCCTTAAGGCATCCAATACCAAACTGTCTAAGTGTTTGCCAGCTGCATTAGAAAGAAAAAAAATTATGTTCAGTGGCAAGAAGTTTAATAATTCTACAAAGATGATGGATGATGTTAAGGTCAACTCATTTTCCTCTCCAAAACCGCATTCTTACTAAGACATTGGAATTAATAAGTGATTATTATCGTGAAGATATTTCGAGTAAGGAGAAACGAATTTTTTTGAAGTATGTCAGTAGTTAGTGTTTTTTACCACAACTAAAATTAATTTTCATGCAAAGGGTTTTTAATAAATTTCAATCATTTACTTAAATACCAGTATATTTTAAGCCAAAATATATTTACGAATTTAATAAAATGTTTAGACACATCTTTTCTTAATTAAATTTTATTTTTGTTTATCAATCATTCTCCATAAATTTATTTATTCATAGTTTGTAAAGTATTAGTTATAACTAATTTTTTTTTAATGAAAACAATCTTAATTCATCTAATAAAAACTTTATTTGGATGAAGTAAGTATTTTCAAATGATTTGTACTTCCCTAATTTCCATTTGGGGCCCGATGGCTGAGTGACTAGCGCTCGACGTCACAGGATTCGAGTCCCAGCGGTGCTATTGATGTTTGTAGTGGCTCGAAATCCGTCTTAAAACGTAGATCCGATCTAATATGACTACTATTACTACACCACACCACATCACTGTGCCTAGAACTAAGAATGATGTGGGTGAGAAGTCTGATTGGACACTGTAACGCTCTATGGTAATATGAGACCAGGACATACGGCTTAAAGTGGATTCCAAACCACTACAAACATCCATGGAATCTCCGGGATTCGAACCCAGAACCTGTGGTACCGAGACCAGAGTATTAGCCCCTAAATCAGGCCCCAGGTCTAATATGACTGTACAGCGTTTGAGTAAAAAAAAAAAAAAAAAAAAAAAAAAAAAAAAAAAAAAAACCATCCTACCCTGTAAAAAAAAAAAAAAATATATATATATATATCTCCTACCTCGAAATTTGCCAGTAGGCAGATTGCCTTGGCCCATCAAGGGGCTGTTGGGTCAATGAAGAAGAATTTCAATTTGACTGATATTCAAAGCCCTAAATAGCCCAAATGTCAAAGAATTTTTAAGATTACGTTCTTAAGTATAATAATTAAATAGGTAAGCAATTATATTTTTTTATTCAAAATAATCTCTTTCGGTTTCAATATATTTGTTATAGCGTCTTAATAACAACTCGAATGCCTTTTCGAGTTCACTATGTGGAATTGCCTCCAAAATTGACGTCGAAGCTATTTATAATAACCTGTCTTTTAGCCTATGGGAACAAATGTAAGTCGCTGGATTCTAAATTAGGTGAATAGGATGAATGATTTAACATAAAGATGTTTTTTTTTTGTTTCTAATGCAGCTGACAAACACTTAGACAGCTTCTTCTTGGATGCCTTAAGGCACGCGCTGCACAGACGTTACTCACTTTGCATTACCTAGGGGGCGCGTGTAACTTGAAGATAAGCCACGGACGTGGAGTAACATTGCCCCCGCAACGCTCTACGATCATATTAGACCGGGACCTACGGTTTAAAGTGGATTCCGAACCACTACAAACATCCATGGCACCGCCGGGACTCGAACACGGAACCTGTGGTACCGAGCGCCAGAGCGCTAGCCACTCGGCCATTCGGGCCCTAAATAAAGATGTTATTTTTGGAGAAAAAAAAAATCTGCACACATTTAGTGAATTTCAACTGGATACATTATCATGCAGCAAACATCAACTGTTTTCATCCCGATATTCTGGACGAATACAAAAAATATATAACCTTTAAACGCTACAAAACATTTACACAATACTCGCCAGTAATTGTTTTGTCCATCCGGAACAAATTCCTTTGCTATCGAAGAACGTGATGGGCATTGTTTTGATTTTTGATGAAACTTTTCTTTTTATTTTATTTTATTTCTTTGTTTGTGGTTGAGCTTTCTGACTTCCACTCCGCACTTTGTTTTTGGATCATAATGAAAGCACTACTATGTTGCATCACCTGTAACAATCAATTTCAGAATGATGTCTGCACACTTCTCCTTGATGTTTGTTCATTATTTAAAGTGTGCGGAACAAATTTATCCCAGACCTTTGTTTTGCAAAAAATCTTCATGAGGGATGGTTCGAATCTTTCCTTTGTAGATGTTCAGAGACTTTTCCGTCATTCGGACAATGACACACAAATCATGCACTTTTTATACAATCTCAGGTGTTCTTGATGGACTTGGTCTGCTTGTATGCTTATCGTCTATAATATATCTTCCTCCCAAAAACACCTTTGTGTCATATGAACACATTAGATCTACTTGGATCAGAACGGCCGAGTGTCTGGAACGCAATGTCGTAAGTTTCAGGTACGAGTACCAGCGATGCCATGGATGTTTGTAGTGTTTCGGAATCCACTTTAAACCGTAGTCTTAAAGTGGACCTTACACTTAAACCTGGTCTCATATGACTGTAGAGCGTCACGGAGCCAAGTAGGACTTTTACCTACGGGTGCACCATCACAACAGAAGCTACCCCCTTTCCCTTCAATCATGAGTCCATACGGGTTCGTGGACTTGGTCTAGATGTCTACCAAGTGGGATAAAAACAACAACAAATATACTTAAATAAATACAGGCCTTAAGCTTGTTTCAATAAATGATACGTTTCAGTGACACTTTTGTATTGTATGAAATATAATTCATATAATCAGTCTCTGTTTCATTTAAAAATTCAACAAAACAGAATTGTACTTCCCTAAGAAACATCTGTAGCTTTTAAGATAGTGGAAAAATGCATTGAGGTTTTGGCAGTGCGTCAACTGATAGTTAGGGTATATCACGCATGGGCTGTAACACAGATGGTGCCATTGTAAGCTGAGATTTAGCACTAATCTTAAAATCCATTATTGGCTGAAAGATTTTCAGCCAATAATGCTAGAAAAAAAATTTATTTTAGCATTATTGATGATATTCATATATTGTTATTAGAAAATAAAACTGAATAAAATTCCAATTCTATCCTTTCATTTAATTTAATAATAAAAAATATATAGAGGGTTAAAAGCAGAGGCGACAGTATGTTTTTTTTTTTTTTTTTTTTTTTTTTCGTTATGGATGGCACACAAAATGAAGTTTAATAAACTGTATATATAATTTTATCCACTTGAATATGTGATTTTTCATATTACTTCTTTGAATGTAACTGATATAATTGTGTATTGGACATATACATATAGATCTTCTTCTTCTTCATTGGCGCAACAGCCCTATGGTGGGCCAAGGCCATCTGCCTACTAGCAGATTTCGAAACATGATATATATATATATTTTATGGGGTAAGGCTGTCAGCCCAACTAAGTGTTATTCTACCGATAAATGAAATGTTTTTATCGTCATTTTAAACAACTTAATAGTCAGAATTATATCATATATAATAATTTCAATCTTTCACGTACAACTTTCAGCAACTAATTATCGTTGCATCATTTGGGTTGAAAAGTCACCATGCCAAAAACATAAAACTACATATGCCCATTTTGTTTAACATAATATGTACAATTACGATTATTTTTTATCATTGTAGCTACAAAGAAATTAGTTCTTATTCGTCTTCATTAGTACAATAGCTCCATGGGGGGGGGGGCAAGGCAGCAGCAGATTTAATAGCAGATTTCGAGACAAAAGATGCTTTCTTTTTACACAGTAGGGAAAAAAAATTCCCATCAATCAACCAGAGTGCTAGTCACTTGGCCATCATGCCCGAATAAAATTCGTCTAAGCCGTCGTGGCAGAAGGACAACACAGGTATTGGCAACGCTTTAAAAAAGCCAATACTTATAAATAATTGTCAAAAATCACTAAGCATCTTTAAATCGTGTACTAGCTTTCTATTATATTAGCTTTAAATTGTCTCTCCTTTCGTGAACGACAGCATCACTTTTCCTACAGATACGTTCAGCGAGATTTAATATAGATATCCCTCTTACTCTTATATTTTTCATCTAACCTACATCTTTATACTTTACCGACTTTTTTATACTTATTAATATTTTAAAAGGTCAAATAAAGTAAGCAAAACAATAAGTAAACACAAATAATTTTTATTGTTTATATTTTATGCTTTTAAAAAAGTTTTTTAAAAAAAAAAAAAATCATTCATTCATTAGTTTTACTAAAGCTATTGAAATAAATTTTTTTCTTTAAATTAGAACTAAGAACTTTAAATTTAATCTTTGATGATATTTTATCGGAGGGTCTCAAAAACTTTTAAAGATTCATCACTGCATCATATTTCACCTTTTAGTTGTCTCTTTTTTCTGACAGTGTCTCTTTTTCCTACAGATACTTTCCCTGAGATTACCTATAGACATCCCCCTTAATCTTATCTTCTTCATCTAACCTACAGCTTTATATTTTATTTGGTACTTAGTATAAATTTCCTTTTTTCTTTCTTTAACGCTTTCTTTAACTTTCTCATCCTAAACCTAAAATGCAATCTTCTAACATTCCGCACTGACCTCAGTCACCAACATCAGTTAACGGACCGCCCGTTGGCGATTTTTCCCGCGCAAGGTTTAAATTAGAACTAGGAACTTTAAATTTAATATTTGATGGCCTTTTATAGAAAAGTATCAAAAACGTTTAAAGATTCATCACTTCACCATTTTACAGTACTTTTAGTTGTCTCTCTTTTCCTGAAGAACAACTTTTTTTCTTATAGATACTTTCACTGAGATTACCTGTAGATAACCCCCTTATTCTTATCTATTTCATCGAACCTACATCTTTATACTTTACTGTGGCATTTAGTATACTTTTTTTAACGCATTCGCTGTACTCGTCTTAAGCACAGAATGCTTGTAACGAATGCAATCTTTTGACATTCCTCACTGACCTCAGTCACAAACATCAGTTAAAGGACTGCTCATCAGCGATTTTTTCCCACGTAAGGTTAAAATTAGAACCAAGAACTTTAAATTTAATCTTTGATGACATTTTATAGGAAGGTTTCATAATTTTACAGTACTTTTAGTTGCCTCTTTTTTCTTGAGTGTTTCTTTTTCCTACAAATATTACTTTCATTGAGATTGCCTATAGATATCACCCATATTCTTATCTTTATCATCTAACCTACATCTTTATACTTTACTGTGGCATTTAGTATAAATTTCCTTTTCTCCTTTCTTTAACGCATCGCAGTATTCATCCTAAACGCAGAATGCCTGTACGAATGCATTCATTTGCCATTCCGTATTGACCTCAGTCACAAACATCAGTTAACGGACTGCCCAAATGTTTAAAAGAGGTTTAAATTAGAACTAAGAACTTTACATTTAATTTTTGATGACATTTTATAGGAAGGTCTCAAAAACGTTTGAAGATTCATCACTTCACCATTTTACAGTACTTTTAGTTGTGCCTCTTTTCCTTGAAAGTGTCCTTTTTCCCACAGATACTTTCCCTGAGATTACCTTTAGATATTCCCTATATTCTTATCTTCTTCATCTAACCTACATCTTTATACTTTATTTGATACTTAATACAAATATTTTTTTTTCTTCAATGCATCACAGTACTCGTCTTAAAAGCAGAATGCAATCTTTTGGCATTCCTCACTGACCTGAGTCACAAACATCAGTTAATGGATTGCCCATCAGCGATTTTTCCCACGAAAGGTTTAAATTAGAACTAAGAACTTTAAATTTAACCTCTGATGACATTTTATAGGAAGGTCTAAAAAACTTTTAAAGATTCATCGCTTCACCATTTTACAGTACTTTTAGTACTTCCACTTTAAGTTGTAAAAGTACAATACTTTTAGTACAGCACAGTAATTCTCTATTCTCCTGAAAGTGTCTCTTTTTCCTACAGATACTTTCCCTGAGATTACCTATAGATATCCCCCTTAATCTTATCTTCTTCATCTAACCTACAGCTTTATATTTTACTGTGGTATTTAATATACTTTTTTTAACGTATTCGCTGTACTCGTCTTAAACGCAGAATGCTGGTAACGAATGCCATCTCTTGACATTCCTCACTGATCTCAGGCGCAAGCATCAGTTAACGGACTTAAAGGTTTAAATTAGAACTTTAAATTTAATCTTTGATGACATTTTACACGAAGGTCTCAAAACTCTTAAAGATTCATCGCTTCACCATTTTACAGTACTTCTACTTTTAGTACAGTGCAGTACTTTTCTGTTCTCCTGAAAGTGTCTCTTTTTCCTACAGATACTTTCACTGAGATTACCTATAGATATCCCCCATATTCTTATCTTTTCCATCTAACCTACATCTTTATACTTTACTGCGGCATTTAGTACAAATTTCCTCTCTCCTTTCTTTAATGCATCGCAGTACTCATCTCAAACGCAGAATGCAATCTCTTGACATTCCTCGCTGACCTCAGTCACCAACATCAGTTAACGGACTGCCCATCAGCGCTTTTTTTCCCGCGAAAGGTTAAAATCCTGAGTGACGTCATTTGAGGACGACCCCTGTCACGAGAGAGATTCCAACTACTGGTGGTGGTGGTGGTAGAAGTAAAAGGAAAAGGTGGGGACACGCGGGGAAGCTGCATAAAGGCACCGATGAAACCTGCTCCTTGTGTGATCACCTGTGCAAGTGTGGGGGCCCTTGGGGTTCGAAATTTTGCAGAGGACACACAAAAACAGGTTAGGGAGATTCGGCCATGAATATGGAAGAGAAGAGCCTCAAAGAGCCGTCTTCGCCTCTCGGGACAGGGTTGCTGATGCGGCGCAATTTCTCTTCGCCTTCCCCTCCCACTTCGGAAAGTTCTCTTCCAAGAAAAGGGTTGTTGTTTGTTTGCAAGAATAAAATATCATTCTATGTTAGGGAGAAGGGATGTGCAATAAAAAAAAAAAACAGTATGCTTTAATTTTAAACCATGATTGATATTACACATAATAATTGCAATTTAATTTTGAAAGGACTTGTTTTATAACAGTTGCATTATGACCACATTATGACTTGTTTTACAATAAGTCATAATGTTAGTTATTATTAGTTGCATTATGACTTGTAACTAATAATACTATAACTGAATGAATGAATAAAAGTCATTATTAGTTACATTATGACTTGTTTTATAACAACAGTACTATTATGACCATTGCATATTTAATAAGATTTTTTCAGTAATCAAATGCGATTTTAAATAAAAAATTGGGCTTTAATTTTAAACCACCGTTGCTAACACACAGAATAGTTGCATTTTAAATTTGAAAGGACTTGTTTTACAACAACAGTTCCATTACGACTTGTTTTATAATAAGTCATAACGTTAGTCATTGTTAGTTACATTATGACTTTTAACTAATAATAACTGAATGAATGAATTCAATAATCATGTGCAAATTTAAATAAAAAATTGGGCTTTAATTTTAAACTCCGATTGACATCCCAGAGAATAATAGCAATTTAATTTTGAAAGGATTTGATTTATAACAACAGTTACATTATGACTTGTTTTATAATAATTCATAATGTTATAACTGGATGAATGAATAAAAGTCATTATTAGTTACATTATGACTTGTTTTATAACAACAGTACTACTATGACCACGACGTATTTAATTAGAATTTTTCAATAATCAAATGCAATTTTAAATAAAACAATTGGGTTTTAATTTTAAACCATGATTGATATCACACAGAATAGTTGCAATTTAATTTTGAAAGGACGTTTCATAATAACAGTTCCAAGTACCATACACAACACTATTATGACCACTGTATATTTAATCAGAATTTTTCAATAATCAAATGCAGTTTTAATTAAAAAACTATACGATTGATATGACACAGAATAGTTGCAATTTAAATTTGAAAGAACTTGTTTCATAACAACAGTTCCAAGTCATATTATTATTACAACTGCATATTTAATAAGAATTTTTCAATAATAAAATGCAATTTTAGATTAAAAATTGGAATTTAATTTTAAACCACGATTGATATTACACAGAATAGTTGCAATTTAAATTTGAAAGAACTTGTTTCATAATAACAGTTTCAAGTCATACTATTATGACCACAGCAAATCATGTGAAAATAACACGCTTAACTTTATTTTTCTTAATTCTTAAGAATAATTCAATTCAATTTCCACCCTATTATGCAAAGTTATAACATTCAGATATGCTTACATTTAAAAGTTCAAAGAGATAGCATTTAAAAGGCCAATAATGCAATTCGAATGCAAAGTTACCGTTGCAACTGAAGACAGTCATTGCGCATAATCAGTTAAAGCCAAACTTCCTTTTCTGACACGAACTTTAACGTGACGTGTTTCGTTTCTTCCATTACCATACACAACAGCCAAAGAAAAAAAGGAAGAAAAGAATAAATAAAACAAACAGGAATAAATTACTCATAGTGAAACCGAAAAAGAGTGTGGTCGGTCAGAGTCGCCCTTGATTAGAATGCCAAAAATAAATAATAACAATAATTTTCTTTCTAATGCAACTGGCAAATAGACCGTGATCTTTTAATGCCATAAGGGCTGCACCGACGTTTGCGTTCCTCACTTTGCACTACCCAGAGGGCGCGTGTAACTTGAAGATAAGCCACGAATGCGGAGTAACCATGCTCCCGCAACGCTCTACGATCCTGTTAGGACTGGGACCTACGGCTTAAAGTGAATTCCGAACCACTACGAACACCCATGGCAACGCCAGGATTCGAACCCGAAACCTGTGGTACCGGGCGCCAGAGCGCTAGCCACTCGGCCACCAGGCCCCGGATAATAATAATTAATAAATAAATAATTGAATGAATGAAGTTTGGAAATACAGCGCAGAAAAAATATATGTACTAGCTATATATAATTAAAAGAAATATGATAACATAATATGCATACATAATGTTCACTTTGTTCACTTAAAAATTATCATTTATTATTTCTTTCCATTATACGTCATATGAAAGTTATTGTTCTAATGAAGTCGGCAATACAGAGACAGTTAATCTTTATGCCATAAACAAGGGCTGTTACTCATTTAGCACTACCCAGGGTGCATGTGTAGCTTGAAGATATGCTACTGACACGAATAACACTACTCCCACAATGCTCTACGATCCTATTAGACCGAGACCTATGGTTAAAGTGGATTCCGAACCACTACAAACATCCATGGCACCGGCGGGACTCGAATCCGAAAGCTATGATACCGAGCGCCAGAGAGCTAGCCACTCGGCCATCAGCCTCTAGTCATATGAAAGGGACGTGTTGAACTTTATTTTTCTTGATTCTTATAAATAAAACACACAATTTAACGTTGTTGTTATATTCAGACACGGTTAAATTTAAAACTAAAAAGTGATATCTAAATGCTAATTTAAAAGGCCAATAATGGTGTTCGAATACAAAGATACCGTTGCAACCGAAGACAGTCATTGCGCATAATTAGCTAAAGCCAAACTTTCTTTTCTGACACGAACTTTAACGTGACGTGTTCGGTTTCGTCCATGATCATACACAACAGTCAAAGAAAAAAAAGGAAGAAATAAATTAATAGTTTAAAAAAACTAAAAAATACGCTTTTAGAGTTAATCAAACTAAAAAGTAAAAAATAATTGTTAACATAAGAATAAAATGACTGACGAGAAAATGAATGTCACTGTTCTAAAATCGTGGGGTGCTCGATATCAATCGTTATAATTTCTCACTAGTTTCATTCCGAAATGCAGAGTTAGTTTAAAAATGTCATACAAAGCACCCCACGCTTTTAGAACAGTGACATTCATTTTCTCGTCAGTCATTTTATTCTTATGTTAACAATTATTTTTTACTTTTTAGTTTGATTAACTCTAAAAGCGTATTTTTTAGTTTTTTTTAAACTATTAATTTATTTTTTACTTTTTAGTCTGATTAACTCTAAAAGCATATTTTTTTATAGTTTTTTTAAAGTATAATTGTTTTTACTTTGTTTTCCACTTGGCCGGTTATCCGCTAAGTTTACATATTTTTACCCACCGAAATTTTCGGCCAATAGGAAGAGCGCAATTCGACATGATCGCACTCCTATGCCTTTGAGATCCGCCTCTTTTAAGCCACCGAAATTTTCGGCCAATAGGAAGAGCGCAATTCGACATGATCGCACTCCTATGCCTTTGAGATCCGCCTCTTTTAAGCCAGCGAAATTTTCGGCCAATAGGAAGAGCGCAATTCGATCGCGGATCAGTTGACTGACTCGCCAGTAGATGGCGCCATCAGTCCCAAAATCGAGCCCAAAAAGTGAGTTACATACAAACATACAAACATACATACATACATACAAACATACAGGTGAAGCTAATAAAAGCGTATTAAAAAATAAATAAAATAAACAAGAATAAATTACTCATAGTGAAACCGAAAAAGAGTATGATCGGTCAGAGTCACCATTGATTAGAATGCCAAAAATAAATAATAACGATAATAAATAAATAAATGAATGAATGAAGTTTGGAAATAACAGTGCGCGCTTGCTTATCCGATGTTTAGTCGCCAATTGCTCACTATCCTCATAATGAGGAGTCTTCGCTACCCTAGCCATAGCAGAGAGAGAGA
Source organism: Caerostris darwini (assembly GCA_021605075.1). NCBI lineage: Eukaryota > Metazoa > Arthropoda > Arachnida > Araneae > Araneidae > Caerostris > Caerostris darwini. Next base: position 690,089 of record BPLQ01000233.1, read on the forward strand.
GAAAGAACAAAAAATTTTTTTTCATAATATAATAATCTCAATTTCTTAACTACCTGTTCCAGAAAAAAATACTTGTAGCTAGCTGTTAGTATGAAGAGAAATTTGAATATTATTAAAAGAAATATGATAGCATAATATGCATATATAATATTCAATTTATCAACTTAAAAATTATCATTTTATTATTTCTTTTCATTATACATCATATGAAAGTTGTTGTTCTAATGCAACCAACAATACAGAGACAGTTACACGTGTAGCTTGAAGATATGCTACGGACGCGAATACTACTACTCCCACAATGTCTACGATTCTATTAGACTGAGACCTACGGTTTAAAGTGGATTCCGAACCACTACAAACATCCATGGCACCAGCGGGACTCGAATCCGAAAGCTGTGATATTGAGAGCTAGAGAGCTAGCCACTCGGCCCTCAGCCTCTAGTCATATAAAAGTAGCATTCTCACCTTTATTTTTCTTGATTCTTATAAATAAAACACACAATATTCAGACAAGATTAAATTTAAAACTAAAAAGTGATATCTAAATGCTAATTTAAAAGGCCAATAATGGTGTTCGAATACAAAGATACCGTTGCAACTGAAAACAGTCATTGCGCATAATTAGTTAAAGCCGAACTTTCTTTTCTGACGCGAACATTAACGTGACTTGTTCGGTCTCTTCCATTACCATACACCATAGTCAAAGAAAAATAAATAAATAAAACAAACAAGAATAAATTACTCATAGTGAAACCGAAAAAGAGTGTGGTCGGTCAGAGTCACCATTGATTAGAATGCCAAAAATAAATAATAACGATAATAAATAAATAAATGAATGAATGAAGTTTGGAAATAACAGTGCACGCTCGCTTATCCGATGTTTAGTCGCCAATTGCTCACCATCCTCATAATGAGGAGTCTTCGCTACCCTCGCCAAAGCAGAGAAGAGAGAGAACAAAAAATTGTTTTTCATACTATAATAATCTCAACTTCTTAACTACCGGTTCAACCGCGAACCCGATTTGCATAATGACGGTGTAGAGGAACTGGTAAGCACAACAGATGAAGAACTTCTTTTGTGGTTTTTCGAAATATGCCGTTCGGAAAAAGAGGGTTGAGAACATGGGAGGGTAGATATTTTTAAAAAAAGTTAAATAAAAAGTTAAAATGGATATTAAAAAAAGTATTAATGAGTAGGATGTCTCGAAAGATTGACCCTCCGCGGACTGATGTCTTAGTTTTTCCAATGTCAATGCCTCGCAAGAATGTGAAGAATCTAGCGTGGTATATTTTTTGAAAGCTTCCTTCGAAACCTGCACGATTTCATAGGTTGAACAAAAAGAAAAGAAATGCTTATTTAAATAAATAACAATATTTCCATAAATAAAGAAAACAATTCAGCTTTTATGGAAATAAACTACTATGTCCAAAAAGTAAGACCAATTTTCAATTTAAATTTTCCGAAAATAGGGCATTTCTTTTTTTTCTTTTTTCTTTTTTAGATTGTTGGCCGTGTCTTTGACAACTGTGTGAAATTTGACGTCAAAATATTCATTAGTGTTTGAGTCACGCTTGGCTTTGTAAGATGCTAAAACTGATTCCTTCGATTTTTGAAATGTCTCTTCAATCGACTCAAAACGGTGTCTCCGGAGTGGTCTTTTGAGTTTAGGGAATAGTCAGAAGTAGTACGATGCTAAATTAGGTGAATAGGGTGATGTGGAACCATATGGGTTTCATTTTTGGCGGAAACGTCATTGGAGCATTCAGTGTTTTCGGTACCAATCGAGATTTGAGGCCCAAAACATCTTTTAAAATGGAATTTTGAAATTCCAACATCCTCAGAAGGTCTCTAATTGTAAATCGACGGTTTGCAAGCAACAAATATTTAATATTTTGGACGTGAGCTTCGTCGGTTGAGGTTGATGGTCGATCAGAGGGTTCGTCGTCTTTAACGCTTTCTCTGCCTTCCTTGTACAGTTTATACCACTTCTAAACATTTATTTCCTATATGCTTTGGAATGCTCGACGAATGCCTTCTACAATATTCTATACGTTTCCGCAAACAAAATTTAATGCAAGTTCTTTGCTCAATGAATTCAGACATTTCAAAAATCGCCGGAATCAGTTAAAGCCAAGCGCAACTCAAACACTAATGAATATTTTGAAGTTAAATTTCACACAGATGTCAATGACAATGCCACCAACCTAAGAAAAAAAAAATTGAAATTCCACAAGCCCCGGGAATTTTAAATTGAAAATGGGTCTTACATTTTGGACACAGTAGTATATACAAGTATACTACTGTGTCCAAAAAGTAAGAGTTACTTCGAAGGCGATGAAATAAATTTGGAAGAATAAATAGATTTTTTGAAAAAAAAAATTGGTCTTACTTTTTGGGCACAGTAGTAGAGAGAGAGAGTGTGTGTGTGTGATAAAGAAAGAGAGATAAAAAATTGTTGTTAGTTAAAGATTGTTACTAGACATATATTTCTTACATTTGAAGACTAATATCACTAATTGTTAAGGAATTAAAATCTCTAGCAATTTTAACTTAATTTTAAAAATAGCAAACATTTAAACGTGTATTTAAAATCTATTGCATCGAAATTAAATTACATATTAAAATACAAATACGTTAACTAAAATCATCTCATGCTTAACTCTATGGAAAATGTATGACACAGTTATGCAATACAAGTATTTTATACTCAGCTCCTTTAATTCATTCAGTAATCCAAATGGGTTTTCCCAATATCTTTTTTTTTCATTTAATCTTGATGTATCAAATTACACAGCCACATAAGTGTATACCGATGACTCCACATAATTTTCCTATTACTCACGAAAGGTAATTGCTTTTGATTACCACCTTCTGCTGAATACATATTCAGAGAGACCAACGGCGATTAAAATTACTGAATTATTAATAAACACAAAAACGAAACTCTTTCGTGTGTTGAACGGAGCATTATTATCTTCCGTCCGTTGAATCTTAAACAGTGCGTTCTTAACCAAACAAGTAATATTAAAAAAAAATTAATGTCAATTCCTACTTTTTTTTTTCACTATATTGCAGAAAAGTCCTTTATAAATAATTTTCATTCATTTTTTTCAATTCCTTCTATTAGCTCACACTCTCCCTATATATATCTTGTTCAAATTTTCAATCGTTCATAAAATACTTTTTATTCATCCACTCAAGTTTAAATACATTTTTTTGAACTTGTAGTGGATGACACTAGATGTTATAACAGTTTTTTTCAAATATTAATTCAGTAATTTAATTTAATTAATTAATTTTAGTTTTTTTTAGATTTAAGTTGCATATATCTACCAATAGATGGCGCCAGATAAATTTAAAAAAAATGAATGAAAATTATTTATAAAGAATTTTCTGCAATAGAGTGAAAAAAAATGTAGGAATTGACTTTAAAAATTTTTTTTTTATATTACTTGTTTAAGTTAGAAAAAATTCTCTCTCACATGCACACTTTCCATCTCTCTCACTAATTTATTCACGTTTCATTTTCCATTTTGTTCCCTCCTTGACTCAGAATAGAACTCGGAAGGAAAAAAAAATGTGAAAAAGTAATTTTTTTTCCAGCGATCTACACGCTTCGCCTTTTACGGTATTTATACCTAAATTTATATCCTGCTAAATATCTTACATAAGAGAAATTTTTATCTCCCATGTTAAACTAAAATTAATTAATTAAATTTAATGAATGAATTAATCTTTGAAAAAACTGCATTAACATCAAGTGCCATCCACTACAAGTTAAACGCATTTGAACTTGAGCGGTTGAATAAAAAGTATTTTATGAACGATTCAAAATTTGAACAAGATATATAAATATATATAGGGGCAATGTGAGATAATAGTAGGAATTGAATAACGTCTTTTAGGGTATTAAAAGGATATATATGGTTAGTTGGTTTTTTTAAAAAAAAAATTAAAATCACTATTATTGAAAAAAAATGTTTTGTTGTCCTTACACAAAAATTTTAAATTCTACTCTGTTTTTATTGAAAGTAAACTGACCGCAGCATTGGGTTTTCGAGCTGAATGTATTTGGTTCGAAACCCGCCAAGGGAAGCTAAACCAAAAGTTATTTTGTTGTTCCTTATCGCACTTAGTCAGCAGCAATATCTAGATCAAGTCTATGAAACTGTGTGTTCTCGTGGAAAGAGGGAAAGGGTTGTTCTGTTGCTTCTGTTGTGATGGAGCATGCGTAGGTAGAAGTTTGACTTGGTTTCGTGTCGCTGAAGAAGGGAAGTGCCTTTCGAGAGGACTTTTAGGGAGAATTCCCTGGTATTTGCGTATCGTATGGGAAAAAATCCGAAAAACTTCCACCAGATAGTCCTCCTCAAGAGGCAAGATGCTGAACATCACAAACGCCATTGATGTCATACAAGCGGCGAACGTTGCCACTGATCCACGAGTTGGGCTAAAACTGGAAGTTTAAGAGTATCCTGACCAGAGTGGAACATCTTTTTGTTGGGTTCCAGTAGATAGTGTTCTTTTTTAAATTGAAATGACATAATATATATGCTGTGCGGCAGCACCCCCTTCCCATGATGGTGCACTCTGGATAACTTTGAATTTCCTATGTGTCATTTTATAAGAGAATAAAGTGACCTCGTTAAAACGTCAAATATTTTAATGACCTCAAGTTAAAATGTTTGGCCATCGAAAACAGGAACAATAAGCATATAAATTGAATTAAAAAAATATTTTATATCAAGTACCTCATGTTCAGCGCATTAAGTATAATATGAACAGTCCATGATGAATAGAAAGGTTAATTTATTATCATTTGATGAGATTTCCCCAGGTAATTGATTTTCATTTATGTTGTCTTATGAGATTTACTGCCTGATTATTCCGAAAAGTTGCATCTTCAAACAATCTACGGTCTATACACTACTATGTCTAAAAAGTAAGACCAATTTTCAATTTAAAATTCCCGGGGCTCATGGAATTTCAATTTTTTTTTCTTTTTTAGGTTGCTGGCACTGTCCTTGACATCTGTGGGAAATTTGACGTCAAAATATACGTTGGTGTTTGAGTTACGCTTGGCTCAGTGAGACACTAAAACTGATTCTGGCGATTTTTGAAATGTCTGAATTAATTGAGGAAAGAACTTGCATTAAATTTTGTTTGTGGAAACGTATAAAATGTTGCAGAAGGCATTCGGTGAGTATTCCTATATCAGAAAGAAATATTTAGAAGTGGTATAAACTGTTCAAAGAAGGCAGAGAACGCGTTGAAGACGAAGAGCCCTCTGGTCGACCACCAACCTCAACCGACGAAGCTCACGTCCAAAAAATTAAAGATTTGGTGCTTGCAAACCGTCGATTTACAATTAGAGATCTTGCTGATGATATTGGAATTTCCAAAAAATTTTGCCGCTGAGACACGAGTCGGACTATTCTCAAAATAAAGTAATCTATAGAATAACGTATTCATTGATCAGTTACTGAGAAAGTATTTGAATTTGTTTTTGAACCCATGTTTGAAAACAAAATATTCAAAGTTCTTTTTATAATAAAAGTAAGTTACATGCATTTTTTTTTGGATTCTCCTTTATCAAATAGCTAAGTTATCCTAAATTTTATTGTATTTATTTTATTATGTGGGATATTCTGTTAGAAGTTAGTTTCGCTGATGCCTGAATTGCAAAAACTGCTTTAAAAAACGAGTAGATTCATTGGCAAATTCGACATCGGCTCACATCCTCTCACACTTTTTAGTAAAGGTTTTCTAATTATATTTCGTATAACATGAAAATAAGAGGGAGTTATTCGAGAAAATTTCTCCAGAATGCCATATTTCATCTCTCTTATAAACAGCACTGAATTGCCGAAGTGGTATTCTCATAATAAAGTAATCTATAAAATAGCGGATTCATAGATTAATTGCTGACAAAGCATTTGAATTGATTTTTGTGCTTAGTATTGTAAAACAAAATGTTTGCAATATTTAGAGGATTTATATACTTCAATAAATAATTAATATTAGTTATAGTAAAGTTGATAATAATAGATAACAGTTAATACGAATAAAACAAAACACAACAAAAAGGATTAGCGATGAAATTCATGAAAACACATTTTATGGGCTTATGTAAAATATTTTAAACGCCATGTAAGTATATATTAATCATTTAAATGTATAATTTTAATTCATAATGATTATTTTTATAATATATAGAAATATTTAAAATTTGCAAAATTTACCAACATTCTATATTATATTCAATATAACATATATTTATTATATTCTAATTCTATATTCAATTCAAGAATTGTTCTCAGCATTTTAAATAAAAAATACAATTGCTTTCAATTTTTGAACTTTGTAGTAAATATTTTAGTTATTTTAACTGAAGTTGAAAATTAGAATGATATAGATTCTTCAATTCTTCACAATTTCTAAACCTTAATAATAGTGTATGCCACCAGATAATCAAGTTCATATTCCACATGCCTGCCCACTAACGTTCTCTTGTTATTGTAAATTATAACATAGAGTAATATAATAAAATAGTAGAATTACTTTGTTACTTTAATAACTCACAATAAAATAATTTATAGAAAGAGTCAAGTATTGGTGTTATTATTCAAGCACACTGCTTTTTATCATTTTTAAAAGCTTTCTGATTTTCAAGTAAAAAAAGAAATTATTTAAATTAGACCATGATAATAATCAAGTATCGATATTTGAAAAAAAAAAAAAATCATCATTTGGAAAACGGTTTGGATTCATTATATACATATATATATATATATATAATGAATCCAAACCGTTTTTCAAATGATAAAATATGATTTATATATATATATATATAATAATATATTTTTAAAATTTATGTATATATATATATATATTATATATATATATATATATATATATATATATATTGTCATTACAAGAATAAATAATATATTATATATTATTGTTATTTTTTAAAACTGAGAAAATCAGAGCTAAAATAATAATAATAATGAGGCCTGAATGTCCGAGTGGCTAGCGCTCTGGCGCTCGGTACCACAGGTTTCGGGTTCGAGTCCCGGCGGTGCCATGGATGTTTGTAGTGGTTCGGAATCCACTTTAAGCCGTAGGTCCCGGCCTTATATGACTGTTGGCATAGAGCTGACAACCCTACCCCGTAAACAGAATAACATCTCTCGTCTCTACCAGTAGGTAGACGTCGCATCTCTCGTCGAAATCTGCCAGTAGGTAAACGGCCTTTGCCCACACTGGGCTGTAGCGCCAATGATAATAATAATAATTTTTATTATAACGTAGAAGGAATATTTGGAAAATTATGTGCAGAATAAATAATAATAATAATAAAAAGAACTAAATATAAATCGTGATACTTTAAAGTTATAAATTAATATCGTTTTAACATCTGTGAATTTAAAATGTTTCAATTTGTATTCAAATTTTGAAAAAAAGAAATCATAACTAATATGCACTAAAGAGAACACTTTAAAATAATAGTTTGATAAGAACGAGAATACAATAAAAACATCAAAATGAATTAATAAATAATATGCAAAAATACTGAAATGTTATTGCTTGTATTATCTAACGCAACACATTTTTATTATTTATGACAAGAATATAAATGTAGTAGATAAAATTGATCTAAAAACTTCAACCCTCCCACAATGTATTTCAAAGGAGAATAGTATGATCAAAACATAAACAAGTTAAAATAAATCTGTCGTGCTGCCATCTGTTGTGTAAAAAAGATACAATAAAATGTGAATTAAATAATGTTTTCGAAATTTAATACAATTTTATTCGAAAATTAATACAACAGAAATAACAAAGATGCTTCTTAAATTTCAACTCTGTTAAATAATTAAAAATAAGTCTGCATTATAGCTGGTACACTTTTCTCTTTAAATGAGTACATTTCAATCATACCGTTTTAGACTTAGTCTACTTAAAATATTTTATTCATTAGTTAAGTTTCTCTCTGAAAGGTTATTGAATAGTTTTATGATAATTTAGGGTTATAACATTACAAAAATAATTTGAGGATACTATGCTAAGTTATGATTTTTAAAGATTTCAAATAACAAAATTAATAATAATAATAATAATAATAAAAAATAAAAAAAAATCGAGGCTGGAGGAATTTTTCTTTTTTAAATTAATTTAGGAAATTTTTTAATTGCAATCTAGTAAAAATTTCGAAGTTCGTGATATGTTGAAACAGAATGTATTGTTAAAAATTGCGAATATATTCTATTTGATAATACTTTTTTTATGTATGAATTTTTGCAATTACGTCTTTTTCTATCTTTAGTGGTTAATTATAAATGATAAACTTTTTTATTATCACGCATTTTAATTTTATTTTGATAGTAAAAAATCGGTAAAATACTCTTAAGCAATGAATTATTACACATATTCAATGAAAATTCCAGCAGTTCTTTCAAAACCATGATCTAACAAAGTTTAGTGTTCAGGTGTTTATTGCGTAAGCGTCTCACATCCTCAGTTAAGTTGACTGGTTTTCTCTCATGCAATATGCAAATGTATGCAATTGCAACTGAAATTGCGGAAGAATACATTTAACAGACTCGTCGATCGACTGATAGTGGTATACATATCTGGAAAAAAAAGTCTATATATGTATAACACTTGCAATATTGATTAAAGTTTTTAATTATTTGAATTAGTTGATACATTTTTTTAAACTTCTGTTGGCCCATTTTCCACTTATGTATACCACGAACAGCCCACCATCAGATTATAAGGCGAGGACATTGTCTTGTGGGAGGAACTTTTGTGGGTTATTGCCCACATTTGAGTGTCGAGGGAGGGGAGTTTTTAAGGGTAGAAAATCTGAAAAACTCCTATCAGGCAGATCAGGCAGCCTGACTATCGATCTGAGATGTTTTACACGCATTGTCAAAATTACCATCGAATTTCTTCGTTTATGAAAATAGTGACTACAAGAATGCTACCAGAGGATTCACATGTAAGCCCCTCCTGCAGGCATGGTGCTATTGAATTGCGAATTGGAAAACTAATACATTAAAAGTGTTTTTTTTTATTAAGTTAAACTAATAGTCCTTATAAATCGAAATAATGTGTAATTTAAATCTAAGATTTCATTTGAAGTTTATTATACTAAAACCAGATCTTTATTTGATTGATAAAATTTAAGATTTTAATACTTTTCTCAGGTATATTAATGAAATAAAACTCTTTACTTCAAGTTAAAAAAGATGCACGATAAATGCAGAAAATGATATTAATTGAAAATTTATGTTAGGTAACTTTAATTCAGCTTAATATTAATGCTGATATAATTTAGCTTGCAAATTTAAGCTTATTAATTTGCTTCTATTATATGAATAAAATTTTTTATCAAGGTTTTCTTCTTTATCCCTCTGAAATATATCTAATTATTTACAACAAGAAAAAAGGCACAGCGATTTAAAACATATTTCTGTTTCATTTGACTCTAAACTTAAAAGCAATAAAAACCAGGAGGTTAATAAAAATAGTGATAAATCTAAAATATTTTTATGTATTTTTTTAATATTTATTTTTTATATGTGAAGTGTTTCACATCAAAAATAAATTCAAAGAAAAAATTTCCCTTCATTTAATTTCAGGTGGAGTTAATTTCAGATGAGGTAAATGTATATTTATGAACTAATTAGAAATTCTTTTAAGATGATAAATGCATTAACTAAAATTATCAAATTTAAAATATTTATGTAAAACGAAGAAAGAAAAGAAAAAAAAAATACAAAAAACGAATAAAATTTATTCTAAGCTGTGCTTTTAATATTTATTTATTTTTTAGACACTTTTTAAAGGAAAAAAATAAAATTTAAATCAACCAATAGATGGCAGCAGTACTAAAAACATAAAATAATTCTTGACTGATTGTAAAACTGCACTTACTCTATTGTTTGAAATTAAAATATTATGTATTTAATAGTATTAAAATATTTGTAACGTTTTAACTTATTTTTTTTTTTTTTCGGGGATGGGGTTTTTTTTTTTTTTTTTTTTTTTTTGGAAAAAAGTTAAACTCCATTATAAGGTTAACCAATATATGGAGTTTTTAGCGCAACACCCTTCGTTACATTGCGTATGTACCGGTGTTAGAATGGATTACTTTTTAAAGGTTGAATAATTTTTTTCCGTAAAAGATATACGCAATATATACGAAGTATGCTATAGCGCAACGTGATTGATTGAGGGTTACTTTACTACAAAAAATAAATTATTAATTATAATTTTTATAAGTTGATAATAAAATTATTATATTAATTCGCTATTTTTATAATACTTCTACATAATAAATTAAATTTGTCTTCAACATGTATTTTTTTCTATGTGCTTTGTTATCTGAAATTTAAAAACTTTTATGTTATTTTCTCTCAATATACATTGAGGAAAATCAAATTGTTACAAGAGAAAGTGAGAAATAAACATCTCCGGCAGGATATGGTATTTAATTTTCATATAAGTTTATTGCTTTTCATTTACCTCTTCACTTCCTTTTTACATTTTTGTTTTTGTTTATCCCACTTGGTAGACAGCAACATCCAGATCAAGTTCAGGAAGCCGTGTGGTCTCATTGGAAGGTGGGAAAGGGGGGATGCAGCTTCTGTTGTGAGGGGGCATCCATAGATACAAGTCTGACGTGGATCCATGTCGCTGAAGAAGGAGGAAATTGCTTTCCGCGTGGACTTTTTAGGGGAACTACGCAGCATTTGCGTATCGTACGGGAGAGAACCTGGAAAACTCCTATCAGGTAGTCAGATGAATGGGGAAATATGCTGCACATCACAATCAATATCGAGTCTCCTTTTTTTTGAAACAGTGTCTACAACAAAGCCGCCAGTGGATGGAACCTCGGCCCTAATGCTCACCAGCTGTGCACGTTGCCACTGAGATATGAGTCGGGCCTTTTTACATTTAAATTTCAATTAGAAATATTCGGAACATATTTTAAATTAATAATTAATGAGTTATAAATAACGTTAAAAATATAGGGTTAATAAATAATAAATATATAGGTTCATGATGTTTCAATACTTAACGGTTAAAATAGAAAAGTATATAATATATTATATTATCAAAACACTACTGTACATATGATTGCGTATATGTACAGTGAGTGGTGTTTCGATAATACAAGTCCAGTTAGAGTAAGTTAACCTTTTTTTTTTTTCCCTGCACTTTCTTGAAAGTTCTTCGCCCGTTGTGCAAATTGGAATTTGGCATTTTTTTCTTCGCCTGTTACCTCTGTAAGCATCTACAGTCAATTTTTTGTTTTGATTGCTCTCGGTGTGTAACAGGTAGCTCTATCAAAGAGTATGATATTATGTCTAATAAATCCTTGATGTAAAGCGATATATAGTGGGTAAAAAAAGTATTGGCAATTGCCTTAATTTATTCATATTGACAAATAAATAAAATGCTATGCAATTTTAGCTGTCGTAATTAAATACAAGACATCTTAGATATATAAAAATAGTAACAATTTTATTTTAATTTGCATTTTCTACGATTTTTTCTTTCAAAAACGAAAATTTGCATGTCAAAAAAGTATTGGCAAAGTTTTAACTGCTATGCAAATTTTGTTACATTGAAGTCACGAGTTTCGACTGATAAGAAACTCTACCGGTATAAAGTCTGCAAAACTACTCCAAAAGTATCTATGCATTATTTTGCGATTACTGCAGTAAAATGACTTCGAAATCGAAGGAGTTGGACGTTAGTGTTACAAACACGATTATTAGGCTCAGAAATGAAGGTTTAACTTATCGTGCTATAGGAGTGCAGTTCAATTTAAGTTTATTTACTGTCAGAAGTGTTGTAAAAAAGGGAAAGGAAACAGGATCAATGGAAAATAAGATTAGAAGTGGTCGACCTCGAATATTTTCTAAAAGAGAAGAACGTGTCATTATTAACAAGGTTAAGAAAAACCCTAAAATAAGTGCACCCCAGATAGCTAAAGATGTTGCTTTCACTTCGCAAAAGACTTTCAGCGTACAGACTGTACGGAATGTTTTACACGAGAGAAGTTATTATGGAACGGCAGCTAGAAAGAAACCATTCATCTCGGAAATAAATAGGAGAAAGAGGTTAGATTTCGCAAACTCCCACGTTGATTTATCTGAAGAGTTTTGGAACACAGTTATTTTTTCCGACGAATCAAAGTTTAACACTTTCGGTAGTGATGGACGACAATATGTGTGGAAGAGGCCAAATACTGAATTGGAAAAGCAACATTTAACTGCTACTGTAAAACATGGTGGAGGCAGCGTCTTAGTTTGGGGCTGTATGGCAGCTAATGGAATTGGCAACCTGCATTTTATTGATGATATTATGACAGCACGTACATAACATTGACATTTTGCGCCATAACTTAAAAATCAATGCCCAAAATCTTAGCTTGGGAACATCATTCGTTTTTCAACAAGACAATGACCCCAAGCATACAGCGAATCTCCCCCGTGAATGGCTACTCTACAATACTCCTCTCCAATTAAAAACGCCACCTCAATCGCCTGACATCAATCCAATTGAAAATTTATGGCACCTGCTGGATCTAGAAATCAAGAAACATAAAATTTCAAGTAAAGACGACCTCAAACGTTTACTCTTGCAAGAGTGGCACAAAATTCCCAACAGTACAACAAAGCCCTTAGTTTCCTCTATGAGAAATAGATTACAAGCTGTTATAGATGCAGAATGTATGCTTACAAAGTACTAAACATATACTGATTTTGTTTTCGTTCATAATTTTGTCAATTTCATAATTTTGCCAATACTTTTTTTATCATTAAAAATTTGGATTTTCTCGTAGATTTTGACTAAAAAAATATTTAAATGAAAATTTCGTTATATTTGTTTGTCTTTTCTCTTTCTGTAATCGCTATGTTAAAATAAAATTTGTAAACATACTTTGTTAGCAAATATGATCATTTAAAGGCAATTGCCAATACTTTTTTTATCCACTGTATTTGGAAGCAAGAAAAGGAAGGAAAGAGAAATACATGTCTGTTTCCTAAGATTTTTATGTAAAAAAGACGTAAGGATTCAAATGCTGAAAATGGAAAAAAAAAGAACTGATACCATTTACATATCACATTTAGCCACATGGAACAATAAGTAGATGCCTACCAGATAACCTATTTTTAAAAAATTGTGAGACAACACTGCAAGAAAAAGAATTTCCTCCAAGTTACAGATTATTTTTTTTTTACTATTAAATTCTGATGAATATATTTTGTTATTTGAGGTTTTCAAAATAAATTTTTATGTTTTGGTTATATTTGAGGAGGGGAGGGGGGTTGAATGGCCGAGTATCTAGTGCTCGGTGTCACAGGTTTCGGGTTCGAGTTCCAGAGGTGCAATTGATATTTGTAGTGATTCGAAATCCTCTTTGAACCGTAGCTCCCGGTCTAATCGTAGAGCGTTGTGTGGGTAGCGTTACTCGTGTCGTAGCATATCTTCAAGCTACGCGTGCCTCCTGGGTAGTGCTAAATGAGTGACAGCGGTGCAGCCCTTGCTTATGGCATCAAAGATAACTGTCTATGTATTGCCAGCTGCATTAGGAAAAAAAAATGCTTTGGTTTTTTTGCCTTAAAACTAAAAATTTTCCTTTTGGTTATGCATAAAACTTTCCCTTTGTTTGAACCTTAAAACTTTCTCTTTGTTTCAGTGCGACGTGCCACAACGAATCAGATCTTTAGTGATTTTTTATTTAATATTGGAATTCTTTACGATGTGAATCCAAAAGTGTCTTCAACTTCTGTGACTTTTTTGAATTATTGAATTATTGGATTAAGAAGTTATTATTATTAGGAAAAAGTACTTTTCTATAAATGTGCATGTTACTAACAGAAAGCGCATGAACAAAGAAAGTTATTTCTGCCATAACCTTTTTAAAACCTCGAAGAGAACAATCTTTTAAACACGGCAGTGTTAGCATAATTAAAATTTCTTCTTCATTGGCCCAACAGCCTCATAGTGGACCAAGTCCATCTGCCTATTGACAGATTTCGAGACAGAAAATGTTTTTTACGGGGTAGAATTGTCAGCCCCATGCCTAACAGTGTATAGTCATATTAGACCGGTACCTATCATTATTTGAGCGATGATATTATCGATCTGTAAATTAGAGGATAAAAGATGCGGATAGCTTATTTAAATTTATTTTGAAAGTTTTTAATATGCTGAGAGTAAGTGAGATTTTTATCAATAGTGATGCCCAGATATTTTAATTTGTCTGGATCAAGAGATAGTTGTGTTATAAATAGCCATAGTTGGGTTAGTAAATTTCTTTTTGAATGTAAAGAGAACAGCCTCACTTTTATCAGTATTGAGTTTAATTTTCCAGCAGGGTTAACCAAGTGTGAACAGAGTTGATAAAATTTTGAAGAGTAAGAGTGATAATGGGTTCTTATTTTGACATAGATAACCTTATCATCAGCATAGAGAGTGATTTTAATATCTGGAGATTGTAAAATATCATTGATGAATATATTATGTAGAGAGGGGCCAAGAAGTGAACCTTGTGGAACTCCTGCCAAAATATTAGGTAGAGTAGAGTCAATATTATTTGCAGATACAACAAAATTGCGATTAATAAGATAGGGGTGCAGAATTTTAATTAAGAAAGAAAGAAATTTGTAACAGATAAGTTTATGGAGAAGTCCTTTTATCCATACACGATCAAAAGCCCTGGCGACATCCAGAAAGATAACAGCAGTAATTAATTTTTTTTTATCAAAACCTTCAAAAATAGTTTCAATCAGGTTTAGCAGCTGATGAGTAGTTGAAAGTTTTTCAGTAAAGCCGAATTACTGAGATATCATCATTTTTTTCCTTTCCACATGTAGTTTGAGATGATTTAGCATAATTTGTTCTGCTACTTTACTGATAGAGGAAAGGAGAGAAATAGGTCTGTAGTTAATAGGTTTAGTGGGATCCTTACAGATCTTAAGATAGGAATAATACGAGCTGTTTTCCAGGTGGTTGGATAGTGGGCAAGATAGAAAATAGAATCTATAATATTGCAAATTTTGAGAATAAAAAGGAAGATTTTTAAGAATCTTATATTAGTAACATTATTAATGCCAGGAGTTTTATTAATTTTAAGAGATTTAATATAATTTATGACAGTAGAAACTTGAGTGTGGCTATTTTTGGATTTGTGGTTAGTACTGAAGAAATTCTTGGGAGAATTAGGTCATACTGTAAAGCTCAATTAAAAGCCACTGAGTGTTCTCACTGAAATTCATTGAGCGTTGAAATAAGCGCTGAGAGTTCGAGAGCGATGCTCGTGGTTTATGAATTCAAATATAGACTATGCTTAACAAAATTGACATGCATTCAATTCTTCGAAATAATAAATAATAACCAACTACATGGCTCAGTCAAATGGGTAGTCTGGTTTGCTATCAATCCTTAATAGCAGCCCGTCTTGCATATTTTTCCGGACCATGAGATTTATCGCACCTTGTCAAAATATATTTATTTTATAATGAATAAAGTAGTGAAAATTAATATATTAAAAAAAAAAACCATTATGTGTGCATTTATACATTCAAAAATTAACTGTCGAAATTATGAGAAAAAATTGACTTTGATTTTAAAATAATATTCTTGAGAATATATGACAGATATTGCCTGTTTGATTTAGGGGTTTAGAATTTTGGGATCACAGAATAATTAAATTATATTCTGCGAACTCGTGATGCGCGCGCATCTGGGAACATCTAATATAACAGGTTCTATGTTTCACTTTAAGTGACCTCACTGACACAGTGACCATCCTTAGATACACACAGTTGATTGTTGATAGCAGAGAAAACCAGACTCTTAGTTGAAGTTGTTAGCGCTTTTGGTTCAACTTTGCGAATCGGTTTTTTTTTTATTATATTTTTTTACCTAAAGTGAAATTGACAAGCACAAAACAAGCTGAAACATAACGGAAACTAACCTACAACACCAACTACGATGTGCAAATACCCAAATTGAGATCGATTTGCAAAAGCCAAGTGAAAGAGTGGAGTAACAAATATCGCACTAGTCAAATAAATATTTTTTAATGATTTCCTTTTGTTTATTTCCTTTATATTTATATATTTTTTATATTTATATTTCATTTTTAGTGTTATATATTTCTTTACAATGTACATACAGTATCATTTTTATTATATTATCTATGTTTACACGTAAGAATAATGGTAAACACACAAATAATAACTCATTATGTTTTAGTTTTTCACCCTCAAAAAATTTTTATAGAATTCTAAATCTATATATAATTAGATATATAAATTATGTATTTAAATATATATATTTAGACCACTATAGACATTTTTTTAGGCATATCCAATTTAGGATATATAATTTTATATGCTCCGCGCGGAGTTATGATGCATTTCCAAAGTGGTCAACAAGATCATTTCGGTTGGTCACCTGGCTTTAGAGACTGAACAAACGCAGTCTCGAAATATCATTTCCAAACTATAGAATCGGTATTTGGCAGCTTAGAATATACTAAGACTGTTATAAAATTATAGAGGGTCAGTAACACAAAATGAAAATTTGTACTTAACGCTAAAGACTTGTAGAAACCCGAAGTATGAAAGGCATTTCACTGCAATAGTGATTTGTGAGGGCTATTAGCTCCAAAATTTCGACACAATGTGTTCCAAACCGGCTTGTCTTGTTGTATTGTATGCTCGCAGATCTATGTTCTATGTTTCGGTTACAGAGAGCGTAGGTCGGCACAAGATAATCTCATTTTAGGAAAAGATTAATAAAGAAGCATTCTTTTCGAAAACGCTCTTTCTCTCTGTGATCCCTCTCCCTCTTCTGTCTCCTTTTCATATGAGCGGTCTGGTTTATTGGCAAACGTTCTCACCTTTGGCACCACTGGCTTCAAGTTCGAATCCTAGCGGTGGCATGGATGTTTGGGAGTGGTCCGAAATCCATGTTAAACTGTAGATCCCGGTCTAATTAGTCGAAAGAGGGCACAAAAATGACAGTAGAGCGACAAGCCAAGCCAAACCAAACCAAACCTTTTCATACGAACCAGAGATGAAAAGATCCACATTATTTTCCCGTACAAGTTCCATTTTAGTGCACAGCCTGACAATAAGTGACTTATAATCTGAATTTATATTCTACAGGAGAGAATATATCTCTTTGATAACTTCATTAAAGCCACGCCTCAAAATTGTACCACATTATTTTCGGTCAGCAACACTCCTTATTGAAATTAATTTTTATCCCAGAAATGCCATGTTTTTATTTTGTTTTTGGCATGCGCGAATTTACCGTCAAATAAAGTGAATATAGTTTAATTATTCTTTCTTCCGGCATAATTTTCCTTTTCTCGTATCTTGCAATACCAATGAGTCATATTTGAGTTCTTCTCCCATGGGGTGGCCTGGTGCCCAATTGGCTAGCTCTCTGGTCTTTGCTGCCATAGGCTTCAAGTTCGTATACTGGCGGGGATATGGACGTTAGTGAGTTGTTCAGAATGCACATTAAACTGTAGGTACCGGTCTAAACAGCCTAAACTGTGCAAAAAAATGAAAATGATGTAAACGACAAAACAAACCAAACCCCCATGATTTTATTAAAAATCCCAAAATTATTTAATTGTATTGCAATTTTATTATCAGAAATAAATTTATGACGCATAAAACTGTTGTACTAACAGGCATTGTCTTTGTTAGCTTAAATCAGTGTTAATAAAGATTGGAAAATGGGAGAACTTGTATTTACGCAAACGTGAGGGAAAAAAAATTTAATATTAACCAAAAGTGTATCTGTGATTTATCCATCATTATTATTGAATGCGGATTAACATGCAGAATTCAATCTTGATAAAAAAAAAATATTCTTATTTCCTACTTTCTTCTTTTTTTAACTTCAGCTTTTTATAAAATATATTTTAAAAGAAACAATTTATAGAAAAAAATCAACATGATGTATTTATTTTAATTATTTTTACAATGCAATTTCAATGAAAAAAAAAAAAAAAAAAGATTAAATCCGAAAAGCAAAGACATAAATTTTAAATCCGACATCTGGGTTATTAACTTCACTATGATTAAAAAAACAATCGTTTACCATAAAATAAAAACAAGAAAAATAACTGATAGGATCATTTAAAAAACAAACTTAACACCTTGTGAAGGATTTGACTCATGATACATGTCAGTAAGTAGCATTCATAACTCGATATCGGTCACATGTTATGCCGAGTGATTCTGAACCGGATGGCTAAAATAAGGAAATATGCATGAACTGATGTCGTGACCAGTCTTTTTAATGTTCAACAAGCTTACGTTTCAGACACAAAGGATGTGAAAATCTCGGAACAATGTTACATGTCTTTGATGCTCATATTTAAATGAGTGCTGTAAGTTAGGTCATACGCTCATCGCAATAGAACAATACTGAAAGATGTCGTAAAGTATATAGTAGAATATCAACATATTATAATCATATGTTATTGGAATAAATATATAAATTAGTTATTTTAAAAGAAAAAAAGCACTAAATACACATTTTTTTCTGACATTGGATGAGTTTTATACATTAGAACGTATCACAAAAAGAAGACATTCAACCCTTGTTGTATTTAAATAGCTAAAAAAAAAAAAAAAAACATGCAATTTATAGCATAACTTAAACAAACTGCAGTACTATTACAAGACCAATTATTTTTTTTCAAAAACTCTTTATTTATTCTTCCAAATGTATTTCATCGCCTTCAAAGTAATCCCCTCCGGACGCAATGCACTTATCCTCAATGCATACTAAAAAGCCATCGGCAGGGATGGCCTTCAAAACGCACGGCGATTCCGTTGAATCTCTTCAATCGACTCAAAACGGTGTCCCCGGAGTGGTCTTTTGAGTTTAGGGAATAGCCAGAAATCGCACGGTGTGAATACGGGAGTTGTGGAACGATATGGGTTTCATTTTTGACGAAAAAGTCACGAAGAATCAATGCAGTGTGAGCTGGCGCATTCGGCGTTTTCGGTACCAATCTAGATTTGACGCGTTTGAGGCCCAAAATGGAAATGACAGATCCTTTTGAAACTCCAACAATGTCTCTAATTGTTTAATTGTTTAATTGTCTCTAATTGAAGGTTTGCAAGCACCAAATCTTTAATATTTTTGGACGTGAGCTTCGTCGGTTGAGGTTGATGGTCGACCAGAGAGCTCTTCGACTTCGACGCGTTCTCTGCCTTCTAAAACTGTTTCTACCACTTCTAAACATTTCTTTCCGATATAGGACTGTTTCACCAAATGCCTTCAGAAACATTCTGTACGTTTCCGCAAAAAAAAAATTTAATGCAAGCTCTTTGCTCAATTGGTTTCGACATTTCAAAAATTGCCGGAATCAGTTTTAGCGTCGCACAAGGCCAAGCGTAAATAAATACTAATGAATATTTTGAAGTCAAATTTCGCACAGATGTCAAGAACAGTGTCAGCAACCTAAAAAAATTGAAATTCCATAAACTCCCGGGAATTTTAAATTGAAAAAGGCACATTTCGGGCACAGTAGTACATTAATTAAATGATTGAAACGTATCACAAAAAAAAAAAAAAAAAAAAAAAAAAAAAAAAAAAAAAAAATCAGCGCTTGTTGTATTTAAATAGCTAAAAACGCATATAATTTGTAACATAACCTAAAGAAACTACCGTTTTAACTAATGCAAATTACAGCAATATTCCTACTTAAAAAAAACTACAGCAATGAAAAGTTAATATTTTCGCTGATTTCTTTCTTTATTTATTTAATGAAAAAAAAAAAACCCGAAAACAAATTTATCAAAGCCTATTTAATAAATAAAACTTGTATTTATTTTGATAGCAAATTAATGGCAAGATATAAATAGTGTTCGAATTTGTGTTCGATTTTAATATACAAATGGCCTTGATTATCACTATTTGTTTATTGTTTTATTTACATTCATTTTAGTTTCTTTTATATTTATACTTAATATCTTTAATTTATTCAACGCCTGATATTTATATTTTTCTTCACATTTAACTACATTTATTTTATAGGCGGATCAATTGATTAAAAATGACACTCAAAATTATCAGCATTTCGCGCATGTGCATTAGATTTGCTTTTTTTTTTTTGTGAATTTAAATGATTCCATTGAAAGATTAATGAAATCAGACTTGGCGTTGTCAGTTAATATTAATGTAAAAGGATTCATTAATTATCTAAAAAAAGATCCATTAATAATTGCGAACCGAAAATGAAACATTTTTGAAACATTTTTAATCGAAAAATGAAACATTTTGGTTAAAAAGTTGCTATTAAAATAGTATAAGCCATGCCTGATTTATTTTGTGTATCAAATACATAATCTGTTAACACTTGTTCTATTAATTGTATATTCAATATCATATACACAATAAATAAATACAATTTTCTTCTCTTAATTTTAATAATTTTCATAAAGATTTTTTTTGTCTATGTCTAATCTTTCCATATATTTATATTTTCAATTATTAGAGGTAGATTTTCTGCGAATTTAAATTAAATGACTCCGTCATAAGATTCATAAAATCAGACTTGGTGTTGTCAGTTAATATTCCTGTAAAATGATTCATTAATTATTTAAAAAAAGATCCATTAATAACCGCGGACCGAAAATGAAACATTTTTAATCGGAAAATGAAACATTTTGGTTAAAAAATTTCTATTAAACTAACATAAGCTATGTCTCTTCTGTTTTATGTATGAAATACATAATTTGTTAACATTCGATGTATCACATACATATTCAGTATTATATACACAATAAATTAATGTGATATTTTTCTCTTAATTTTAATAATTTTCTTAAAGATTTTTTTATGTCGCTGCCTAATCCATCCATATATTTATATTTTCAGTTATTAGAGGTAGAATTTATGTGAATTTAAATCAAATAACTCCGTCATCAGACTTGGTGTTGTCAGTTAATATTCCTGTAAAAGGATTCTTTAATTATCTAAAAAAGATCCATTAATAAAGGCGAACAAAAAATGAAACATTTTTTGAAACATCTTAATAACCGAAAAGGAAACATTTTGGTTAAAAAATCGCTATTAAAATAACATAACCTATGTATGTTCTGTTTTATGTATCAAATACATAATTTGTAAGCATTTGATGTATCACATGCATGTCCAATATCATATACACAATAAATAAATACAATTTTCTTCTCTTAATGTTAATAATTTTCATAAAGATTTTTTTCTCTATGTCTAATCTATCCATATATTTATATTTTCAATTATTAGAGGCAGATTTTTTGTAAATTTAAATTAAATAACTCCATCATAAGATTAATGAAATCAGACTTGGATGTTGTCAGTTAACATTCTTGTAAAAGGATCCATTAATAACGGTGAACCGAAAATGAAACATTTTTGAAATATTTTAATAACCGAAAATGAAACATTTTGGTTAAAAAGTTGCTATTAAAATAACATAAGCTATGTCTGTTCTGTTTTATGTATGAAATATATAATTTGTTAACATTTGATGTATATATCGCATATAATATCTAATATATAATGTATATATCTAATATATATAATATCTAATATATAATGTATATATAATATATATCTAATATCATATACACAATAAATAAATGTGATATGCTTATCTTAATTTTAATAACCTTCATAGCGTAATATTATATTTAATGTCTCTGCCTAATCTATCCATATATTTATATTTTCAATTATTAGAAGTAAATTTTTAAATTAAATGACTCCGTCATAAGATTAATGAAATCAGACTTGATGTTGTCAGTTAATATTCCTGTAGGAGGATTCATTAATTATGTAAAAAGAATCCATTAATAACGGCCAACAGAAAAATAAACATTTTAAACCTGAAAATGTAACATTTTGGTTAAAAAGTTGCTATTGAAATAACATAAGCTATATCTGGTCCGTTTTATGCATCGAATGCCTAATCTATTAACATTTGATGCCTCAAATGTATATCCAATATCATATATACAATAAATGGGATAATTATCAAATGATTTTCATAAAATTTTTTGTCTCCGCCTAATTTATAAATATATTTATATTTTCAATTATTAGAGGTAGATTTTCTGTGAATTTAAATTAAATAACTCCGTCATAAGATTAATGAAATCAAACTTGGTGTTGTCAGTTAATCTTCTTGTAAAAAGTTTCATTAATTATCTAAAAAGAATCCATTAATAACGATAACTGAAAATTAAACATTTTGGTTAAAAAGTTGCTATTAAAATAACATAAGCTATGTCTGTTCTGTTTTATGCATTAAATAATATCAGCCTGAATGGCCGAGTGGCTCTGGCGCTCGGTTCAGGTTTGTTCGAGTCCCGGCGGTGCCGTGGATGTTTGTGGTGGTTTGGAATCCACTTTAAACCGTAGGTCCCGGTCCTAATAGGATAGAATTTGTAGCGTCCGTATCTTTGATGTATCAAAGTGAGTAACGTATGCATATTGCCTTAAAGCATCCAAGACCAAGAGTTTGCCAGCTGCATTGGAACAAAAAAAATATATATAATTTGTAGGCATTTGATGTATCATATGCATATTCAATATCATAAATTCAATAAATGCGATATTCATCTACTAATATTCATATCGATTTTTTTATGTCTCTGCCTAATCTATCGATACACTTATATTTTCAATTGTCATCATTAATAACGATTTGCTATTTAATACATCTTTAAATTTAATGGTATTTATTTTGTATCATTTATAAAATGATTTAACATTAAATTTTCACTTGTAAATAATTAAGTTAAGTGATATTTTATTATCACGTAATCTCTTCTTTATTTTATTAGTTCAGGTTTTTTATACAGTTATTCATATTTTTCTAGAGATTAATTTTTCTAACCATGATTTTAAGTGATGAATAAATATGTATATGTTATCTCAGCTCAAATGACTACGTTTTACTTATGCCATCATTAATTATTATTCTTTATTCAGTTATCAGTTCTATTGAACATTTTTAGATTTTATCATTCTATATATTAAATATTGCAGGCTTTAATTTTAATACATTAAGATAAAAATTAAATTATTAGTTTTTTTTTTTACTCTGATTTTTCTTTTAGTTTAAAATTCTGGTTTGATTAAGATTATTTTCATAATCTTTATATTTAATTATTCTTATTAAAAATATATTAAAAGTATTAGATCTTATCAAAATATATTCAAAGTATTAGATCTTATGAAATGGTATAAAGTAATAATTTTGAATTATAATTGGCGCTTGAATTTTTAAAAATTGATTCATTATTGGAAAAATTTCTTGAAATAATTGTGGCTTTTGTGAAATAATAATAAAAAAAAATTAATTATAATAAAAACAAAAAAAAAAAAATAACGTATTGAAATTATTTAAAAAAATAAAAATTATATAATAAAGCAAAATATCAAATGGCACTTCCATTTTCTGTAAAAGTCAATTTTTATTTTAATTGAAGGAAAGATTAATATGTTCATGCTTTTCTTTTAAAATAACTTATGTATTATGTTGACAAAATTATATAAATAATTGTTATTTCGTTTATCTATTCAAAATAGATAAGATATTTTAATTTCCTTTCTAAATTGTGATTTAGTTTTGCTGAAAATATTGAGGAATTATTTTGAAAATAAAGAAAAATTATTTTCAAAATAAAAACAAATTTTAAAACAAAAATAATTCTTTATTTGAAGAATTCATATATAAATGTTTTAAGAGAAAGAATATTGATACATAAAGCACTTAAATAAATTGCTCCCAGTTTTCAAAATAGTTAAAATGGTGATATTTAATGAAATGAGATATAAAGGAAAATCTTAATATCCCATATATATATATTTCTTCTTATTTCGCATATGATTAGAAAAAAAGAAACGTTATATAACTATAATATAAAGTTATATTATAAAAGAAATGCTTGTATAACGAACGATATTTAAAAGATTCTATACTATTTTCATTAAAATCTACGCAATTAACACTTAGCACGTTATAACAATGCGTGGTATACGAAACGTCATATATCATATATGTATTTAAAATATAAAACAAAAGAAGAAAAAGAGATACTTTATATTCTTAAGGTCATCTTTTTAACTGAAAATGGTACCGTGACGATATAAAATTATAATTAATACCTCATTTTACAACCAACTTAACGAAGGACAAGAAATCTGCTTTTATTAGTATTACAGCGAAAATATCTTTAAAGTTCACAGGAATATAATAATAAACACATTTAAAAAAAATACAATTTGCCAAACATTTAAAGATTTTAATGTTTTAAATTATATATTTTCCCGATTTTGCCATTTTTAAAGGATTTAAATTTACAAATAATTCCAATTAAGGACAAGCAAGAGCAAAATTGGTGAAATTTAATTTTCAAAATAAGCCTTAATGATTTTGAATGACACATGAAATTAAAAGATTTCATGGGATTGATTTGTGACTTGCTTTTGTATTACCCTGTCAAACAGTCAATCCATTTGTAAAAAGGATCCCTCTTAAAAATTACCCAAAGTTTTTGTGCTGGAAGCTTACCAAAACTCTCTTCTATCCACAACTTTTCTTTTTTTAAACTATCTTCCGTTCACCTAATAGTCTTCTGTAGAAAATGCCCATATATTGAGATTAAAAAACTAGAAGATTGGTGACAGTTAATTTTTAAGATAAGCTTTAATAAATCTTATTGAATGACATATGAAATTAAAAGCGCTTATGGGACTGATTTGTGGTTTTTGTATTATCCTTTCAAACCATCAATCCATTTGTAAATGAATTTCATCTTAAAAATTACCCAAAATTTTTGAGCTGGAAGCTTGCTAAAACTATCTTCTAATCAAAGTGTTCCTTCTTTAAAACCATCTTCCGTTCACCTTCTAGTCCTCTGCAGTAAATGCCCATAAATTTAAACGCCATATCCCATGCTTAATATGCATCTCCGCTCATCTAAATTACTCTAATCTGCATAATTTTCGAAAACGGCACGTAAAAGATATTTGACACACGCAGGTGAGAAATTATGACAACCTCATCCTGCAACTAGCACTCTGGAATTCCATTTTGTTCGATTCAACCAACAGATAAATGCTGCTGTCTCATTTCCCATATGTCTGTTGACCATAAACCACAGGGGAAGATATTTCTTTTTTTTTTCCGCTCGAACCAAAAACTGTCTGGCATGATAAGGATGCCACACGGGGTGTGTGTGGTCCCCTCATGCAATTTTATTATCTCGCCTGTACCTGATAGGACATGCTTTATTTTTCTTTCATCCTCCACTAAAAATAACCGAAGCTGTGAAAACCATAGCCATGCACCTCCGAAACGTTGATGGAAAATGATAAAGTGATTTTTATTACTCCTCTCTAATATTTCCCCCTCCACCGCCGGATAGCACATTATGGTGCGGTGAGTACAGTAAGACAGAATGTAGTTACAGTACAGGAGGTAAATTCAACCAACCATGCATCGCGGTACCTATAAACTTTTAGCTGTATTAGAGGATTGGATGAATACTAAAATCACTCATATAACACTGTAGTTTATGCATTATTATTTCTCTCTAATTTTCTAATTCTCTATTATTTATAGAAAATTAGAATTAGAGAATTTATAATTCTTTATTATTTTCTCTATTATATACTTATTCCTAATTCTATTGAGGAGATTCCTCTCTTTAATTTAACATTAATCCTGCAAAACTTTTTAGAGAAATATCAGAATAATAAAGAATGCGATAATAACTCTTGGCAGCAGAAATAAAATGATAAATAAATTTTGATAAAATAATTTAGAAATGATCGATTGAACGATGATTTAAAATGATTTGAATTTTGATAAAGTGATTTTTATTACTAATATTTCCTCTCTAATATTTCCCAACTCCACGGCTGGGTAGCACGTTATGGTGCGGTGAGTACAAGAAGACAGAATGTTGTTAGAGTACAGGAGTTAAGTGCAACCAACCACGCAACCTGGTACCTACAAACTTTTGCAGAATTATCTCATATAACACGTACTATTATTTCGGGAAAATTCCTCTCCTTATAATGATATCAATACTGGAAATGTTTTTAGTGAAATCTCAGTATAGTAAAGAATGCGATGAAAACTTTTGGCAGCAGAAATAAAATGATAAAATGATTTATGAAGATTTAAAAGGATTGATTTATGATGATTTGAAATGATTGGTTTATGATGATTTAAAAGGATTGATTTATGATGATTTAAAATGATTTGTAATGATTGATTTATGATGATTTGAAATGATTGATTTATGATGATTTAAAATGATTGACTTACGATTATTAAAAATGATTGATTTACGATTATTTAAAATCATTTGAATTTTGATAAAGTGATTTTTATTATTCTCTCTAATATTTCTCCTTCACTTTTGGATAGCACATTATGGTGTGGTGAATACAATAACACAGAATGTAGTTAGAGTACAGGAGTTAGTGCAACCAGCCATACATCATGGTACCTGCAAACTTTTCACAGTATTGGGGTTTTGGATGAATGCTAAAATCTCTCATATAACACTGTAGATTCTGTACTATTATTTTGCTCTAATGCAGTTATATTGGGGAAATTCCCCTCTATATAATAATGTCAATGCTGAAAAGGTTTTTAGAGAAATTTCAAATTAATAAAGAGGGTGGTGAAAATGCTTGGCAACTGAAAAAAAATGATAAAATGATTTTTATTTAAAGAATGCGATGAAAACATATTTGCATATTTGGTGTATGTTACAGTTATATATTTTGAAATAAATTTTAATGAAAATTCTTGTTTTGCTGTTGCTTTATAAAAGTTACAAATAATTATATTTGTATAAGGTACTAGATCTCTTGTTCTCAATGGAATAATCAGTATGTTTCTGTGAGTATAAAGCTTGGAGTTCGCTGTTCTCTGTCATGACATGCTTTCTTTGAGAAATACTTTAAACCTAAAGTAGTAATTGTTAGAAAATTTTAACATTTATTCATTTTAAACGCAGAAACCTGACTGAAATGACCTTCAATTTGTTGTAGTGCATAAGAAGAAGAGTTATTATTAAGTACCTGTAAGTTATACATAATGAATAACAATAAGTTTAATCAAAGGTTTAATTTTATACTGGCTTAAAGAACAAATTTATTTAATATTAATTAAACATACTACTAGTATTAGTATATATTAAATGGTTATAAAGGAATAATCCCTGTCAGATGAATTATGAAGCTATTTTAGAAAGCCTGTAAATTAAATTTTCATTTTATGGATTATAAAATGTAATGATATAAAGTAATATTATTTATTATTAAACCTAAAAGTTTATATGTTTATCTAGCTTCTTTTTCAATTTAAAAAATGAGAAATGTTAACACAGAATGTGTATCCTGCAATGGATCCCTACTCAAGTGAATTTGGAATTTAAGGAAATTATCGATTCTTTGGCTGATTGTAGGCTGCCAATCCTACTTCCCTTGCCGATGAAAATGCCTTGGCAAAATGTAAACTTATGATTCCTTTTAAGATTAAACTAAATACCAAATTACTAACTAAAAACTAACTAAGAATTAAATGTCGACAGAAAAACAGCTACTACTCTCACAAGATTAAGGATGAAGCACCCCAAAAATATGAAAAATTCTGCTGATGGCGTCGAAAAATATTAAAAATGGGGCAATTGCCCTGATGTCGAGCTTACTTCTCATTATGTGTTTGATTGCCCAGTTGTTGTAGCCATCATGCATTGTCTAGACCATCCCTCGGAAGAAGATATGTACTCCGAACTGGCAATCAATATCGCTAATATTATTCGGAAGCATCACGACACTTGTTCACTTCAGGAGATACGACAACAACAACAAATGAGAAATAAAAATAAAAATGGATAAAATAATTCAATTAAGAATAAATGATAAGTCTTTAATTACACGAATAAATTATTTTTATTATATTAAGTATCAGATTTAATTTTTACAGATTTAATTGATTTAATTTTTATACATTAATTTTTATTTATTTTTATATATATTTTATATTTTTATTTTTTATATTTAATTTTTATATATAATTTTTATTCAACTTTCGAATAAAACAATTCAATACAAGAAAAGAAAAATGTATTGATTACGTTATCAAAGGAGGTTATTGAAGAACTTAAATAAAAATGAAATACTTATAGATATAAAAAGGAAGGAAAATTCGCTGTAAAAAAAAATGCACTTAAATCTTCTCTTTTACTGAAGTGCATGAATAAAGGTTTACTGAATAAAGGTTCGATTCTTGCTAGGGACATGCGCTACATAAAGTGCTTTAAATATCAGGTAGACAAGATCACAATTGTATGGTTGGAATTTTCTGGATTCTCTTTTATATGACATGCAAACGTAAGACGGGTATATCTGAACCTGCAGAAAGGCATTATTTAGTTTTCAAATAAAGATGTATTGTAAAGCACCCTATGGCGAAGCAGAATCTACTATAAGATCTATCATGTCAATGGAAAAAGATCTCATTAACAAGTGTCGGAAATTGAAAAATATTTTCTTTTTAGGAATTTTCGTTTTCTTTTTCAAACTATTTTTATATACCATAAAATATTCATTTTTATCTTAATTAAAAATTTCGTCGTAAAATATTTTAATAATTACAATATAATAATAATCATTTTGATATTTCATTATAATGCTAATTATATATTGTAAATAAAATTTCAATTCTATTTCACTTTTGCGTTATTCAAACATACAGTTTTATTGCGTTTATATTTCCAAATAAAAAAATTTTTGTTTATTTATTTAGTTTTTAATAAAAATTGCCTCAAAAATTCTATGTAAGCGAAAAAACTAGTTAGGTAATCTTATCTTCGCCCCGAAAACTGACATGACTTTTCAATTAATTTTGTTTTCGCCAGGAAATCAACCGTAACTCATTTTCAGTTTTCTGTCAAGCATAAAATTAAACTGGCAATATTAATCTCACATCAAAAATGCTGAGTTTTGGATAGGATTTTATAGCTATACAGCTACATTAATATCATTAAAACTGATTAAAGCAGTACATTTAATACTGGGATCCCTATAATATGAATGTAAACAAGTTGGAAAAAATAATTGGTTTTGTTTATTTGTTTGTTTTTTCTACTGCCGAATAAAATGAATTTACATATTATTAATCTCAAACAAATATGCTGAGTTTTTGATAGGAGTTTATAGCTATACTGCTACATCAATATTGTTAAAACCGATCAAAGCAGTACATTTAATACCGGGACCACTATAATATAAATGTAAACAAGTTGAGAAAACAATTGCTTTTGTTCATTAGTTTATTTGTTTTTCCGCTGCTGAATAAAATGAGTTTACATATTATTAATCTCAAATAAAAAATGTACAGTTTTTGATAGGATTTTATAGCTATACTGCTACATTAATATCGTTGAAACTGATCAAAGCAGTACATTTTATATCGGGATCCCTATAATATGAATGTAAACAAATTAGGAAAATAATTGGTTTTGTTTATTTGTTTGTTTTTTCCGCTGCTGAATAAAATGCACTTACATATTAAAAGAAATATGTTTTAAAACGCTCTGCGTGTTTTTCCACACCACATATACTGTTTGACTAAAATGAGTTTCCTATTAAAATTCGAATGGCGTTTTCGAAATAATTTTCTAAGTTATGAATATGATATTCATTCTATGTCTGCTCAGTGACATATGATCTGTAGCTGTTGTACTTAATCTCTCTCCTTGCATTTAAATTTTTTATTGCTGGGATGACCTACAAGAAGCATGTGAATGATTATGAATCAGACGTAAATCAGATGTTTTAACATAATTTGTGGTTGGAATCAAGGAATGCATTCTTCTTCTTATTTTTATAGCTGTATTTATTCTTAAAAGAACATGACTTGAAGAAAGAAGTTTTTCTGGAATGTAATATTTCAAAAGCAACACGAAGTAATTTAGTTATGTAATAGATTTAATAATGGTTATTTAATTTTGTGAGGCATTAAATGTTTTTTTATTTTAAAAGAAAGTATCTATTTGATAAATTTTTTAGCAAATAATTGCTATAATTACATTACAACGTTAGTAAAAAGTCTCTAAAAGTAAGAGGATAAAAAATTAAATTGTCAACAGCTATCCTTTTATTTTCGTATAAATAAGAATAATATATTAGTTAATAAATAAGTAATTATAATTTAGCAATCTCAAAGAAAAGTTACTTAAATTTAAAGAGTTTAAAGTCCAAAAAAATTAACCTGTATAATTGTCAACAGTTATTTAAAATTAAAATTGTTTCAGCTTTCTTTTTTCTAAATAGTTGTTTTGAAAACACGTTTTAAATTCTTTCAGTATCTTTTTCATGCAACAATGCGAAAAAAATAATAAGCACTGTACAGCATTAATAAGTCGTTTTACATATGGTAATTAGATTTTTAATATAAATTTAGATAGTATAAATGCATAATTAATTTTTTTCTTGAGATAGAAAATCAAATCAAATGGACTCCAAATAAAAAATTACGGAATTTATATAAAGCAGCAGAATTGAAAGTGAACTTATATTCAGTTCTAAGAATAAATAAAAAAACTAAAAACCGAAAGTAATTACAGGATGGCAGTACTGTAAATAAAAGGCAGTATTATTACAGGATGTTTCGAAATGCTAATTATGGAATTGTCTCAAACTTCATATTAATCGATATTAATATAAAAGAAAATATCATTAAATTTTAAACACGAAATGAATACACATAGAGTTTTTCAATAAGAAAATCAAGAAATGGTATATATATATATATACCATTTCTTGATGAATATATAACCATCTATTGTCCATTTCTTACAGAAAATCTGGAAAGGGATATAGAAAAAAAAATATATATATATATATATACACTCAAGAGCCAAAACATTATGACCACCCCTACATTTTGCAATGAACTCGCCTGGATGACGTGGAAGTCACGTGATCAGGTCGAAGTGGTATTTAACTGGTGTTAAGTGGTGGTATTAATCCATGCCAAGGCGGGTTGAAGCTGTGTTGCGCGCCAAAGGTGGGCTAACTCGTTATTGACAGGTGGTCATAATGTTTTGGCTTTTGAGTGTATATATATACATATAAATCATTTCTTAATTTTCTTATTGATAAAAATTATACTGACTTTATTAAGCTTCTTTAAGTACTTTTTTTATGAGATAAAAATAATTATTATATATATATGAAGTAATTTTATTATTTCGTTTTTCTTATTTATTTATATCTGACGAAAATATTTAATTTAAATTTACGCATCCGCATTTAATAAAATCAGAGGCATAGTAAAATTTTTATATGTATAAAAATATACATAAATATAACAAATATATTTTATATATTTGTTATTTTTAAATATTATAATATAATATTTATATAATATATTTTATGTATTTGTTTAAATATTTTTTATATGTATAAAATATAACATAATGTTTTATAATATATATATATAAAAATATATTTGTAATAAGTATAACAAATATAATATGTATAAAAAATAAAATATAACATAATATAATATAATCTAGATTATCCTGTTTTTAATCTGGATAGGTTTATGTATCTATTTTATTTCTTTATCCTATTCCCATTGTAACGCATAAATAAGACAAAAAATTTTATTTTTCCTTTAAAAAAATGGCCACTGACGGTCAATCCTTTATAAGATTACTACAAAAGATAATAAAGGAATAAACAGCTAAATTTAAAATAACTACACACACAAAAATAAAAATAAAACATTAAAAAAAAAAATCGAAACCAAATTGAATTCGTAGATCTGCAATCCTATTTTTTGCAATCTCTCAAATCTCCGCGAGAATAATTTTTGTCATAAATCCAGAACATCAAATCAAACAAAGCACCAACCAGTTCGTCGGTACTAATTATTTTCCTTCTCTCAGCAATCGACCACCTAGGGAAAACAAAAAGGCTAACTTTTCAACCCAAACTTAATTTTCTTTCTGAAGAAAAAAAAACATGTTATCGGACCATCGCGGAAACGTAGTTGATCTCTGCACCCCATGTCTCCCTTTCTGGATTATTTAGAAGCCTCTTAGATCCAAAAACATGAGGGTTTCCCTTGCACACGTTTATAACCGCACGGCACCCTCACAGAAACCACACCAGCCTCTCTACCACACAAACACATTCCCATCCCCCTCCTATCAGGATAATTTTCGCAATAACTCGTGCAATGGATCAGCCTGAGATGTCAAGAGTTCACTGGAGGCCCAGTCACGATCGCTGATGGGCGAACAGTATAGATCCGCCGTGTTTGACCCTCCTCACATGCCAGGAAGGTGATGTTGCAGTTAATGTAGTGAAATGTTTGAGAGTTTTTTGCATGTTTTTATTGATAGTACTGATCATACAGGGGTGTAATTAGGATTTGTTATTCGATCATTAGTTTAAAAAATAATACATTTTATTAAAAATGTTGCTTTCTTCCAATGTCAAATATTAATAAAAGTAACATCAATATAAGTTAAGCAAGTTTATATTAATAAGTTTAAATTAAGCAATTCTTCGAAGATTTCAATTGAAGAATCTCAATTTTTTGGACAAATTTTCTTAATTTTGCTCTTTTATATTACTCTTAGAGATATTTATACATAAATGAACGTTTTTTCTTTTAATTAAAGTGATCCTAAATGAAAAAAAAGTATAAAGTCTACCAGAGTTCTATGTACTAAAATACCAGTGTAAACAATAACAAAAAAATTTGCCAATATCTAGTATAGCGGAATAGCATTGCTTTGTAACGAATCTTAATTTTTTTCAACGAGTTTTCTTAATTTCTCTGTTTTCTGTTACTCTTAGAGGTATTTATACATATATGGAAATTTTTTCTTTAAACTAAAATGATCCTAAATGAAAAAAATAATAAAACCTACCAGAGTTCTACGTACTGCAATATCAGTGTTAACAAAAAAAAAAAAAAAAAAAAAAAAAAAAAATTGTCAATATCTAGTACAATGGATAGTACAATATATTAACAATAATTGTACTATCCATTTAAACTATTATCCATTTAAACTATCCATAACTATTTAATTGTAATTTGCTATTATATCTAGTACAATATATTAACATTGCTTTGTAAAAATTGTAACATTGTACATAGATCCATATTCTAAATGAATGGAGCTTAAAAGTCCTTTAAGTTCCTGATTACAATCCATTAAACGATGAGCCTGAGGACATAAACATCAGCAAAGGAAAAAAAAAACCTTTCAAAGGTTTGGACATCTTCTTTTCCATCGTCATTCATCATTAATATTTACTCATTAACGTTTTTTTTTTTTTGTGTGTGTTTATGTGTATCCATTATGTTTTGATTTTCTGGCTTGGTGAAGTTCTTTAATGTATAGAAAATAAAAATGTACCAAAAAAAAAAAAAACTTTTACTCATCATCTGTTTTATATTTATGTCATTCAGATATTTAAAAATCTATAAATAAATAAAATAAAAATAAATAAATATAAGAAAGACTAAGAAAAACAATTGAAGAGATTTTTAAAAATATTTTTTATCAAAAAAAAAAAAAAAAATTATGAATTATGAAACATTTTATGCTCCTGAGGACATAAACATCGGCAAAAGGAAAAAAAACCTTTTAAAGTACTGAACAAGAAATTAAAATTCTAAATATATACACAAAACTTTTCTAAAATTTTAAATTATATCTAAATGACGTAAATATAAAAACAGATATGGGAGAGCTTTTTTTTTTTTTTTTTTGTTTTTTTTGTTAAATTTTCATATTTTAATAATAGCACTCTGGCAAAAAATATTTTTTTGAAAAGCGAAGGGCATTTACAAGCTAACTAGGAGTGCATGCATATTGACATATTTTTAGTTTTTTAGGAGATCTCTAAAATAGACTTTTTACGTCTCGTTTGAAAATAAGTATAATTATCAAGTTTTTTATTTATTAATTCGAATTTTAAGTTTATAGCCACAATATTCAACTGCAAAAACTATACAAATGCTCAAATTTTAATACAGTTAATACTTATGAAAAATTATATTGAAAATATTTTTTTTTTTTTTTTTTAGTATATCGTATTATAAATTAAAGGCAACACATTTTCCTTGTTTGAAATATTTAAGTAATATTTTGTTATTTTTTTCTATACGTAAAATTGAATAGGAAATATTTTTTTAGTTTTTTAAAATTGTTTTAATGAACACAAATTTAAATTAATTTATATTAATTATAACAATAATAATTAATTACAACGATCTCGAACATTGTATCTCTTTTGGAACAAATCCACTGCTCGCACAGAATGTGTATCCTGAAATGGAAATTCAGATGAAATTTCAGATTCTTTGGCGAAGAATGCCAAAAGTCTGGATCAGACCGCCATTCCTACTTTCCTTGCAGATGCAAATGCCCTTTCAAAATATAAACTTATAATTCCTACTAAGATCAAAATTAAACGCCAAATTGTAGGACTAAATGTTGACAGAAAGACAGTTACTACTCACAGGATTAAAGATACCGTAGAAAGATTTCAATAGAAATTTAATCAATGATTCAAGTAATATATATGAATGTTAATTTTTGAGAAAAAAATAGAAAAACTAGCAAAAATTTAAAATTGATAATTGTTGAATAAATTTATACCAAATTTTAATTTTAAGGCAAGAAAAAAAATTGTTCATGAAGAAATTGTTCAATTAAAATTAGGTACATAAAGCGACCCAAAAGGAGCATAATTTAAATTTAAATTTACTGAATCAATTAATAATAATACACACAATTATGTACTAAATGCGAAAAATATTTTTTTCCACACAAACCAATTTATATAAACCCGGATAAGATAGAGTTGCTTCCTCTTCTTTATTTAAAACCCCATTTTTCTGAAATTTATCGACTTATACTTCTTGTACACAGCTCTACAGCTTCAGATTGCTAAGTTTATATGTAAAAAAAAATGCACATTTTTATGATTAAAATCTGAGCAAAATTTCAATAGAAATTTAACCAATGATTCAAATAATATCCATGAATGTTAATTTAAAAATAAATAAAAAAAAGAAAGAAAGAAAAATTAGCAAACATTTAAAATTTCCGATTGTTGAATAAATTTATACCAAATTTTAATTTTATGTCAAAAAAAAAAAAAAAAAAAAACATATGGTTTGGTTTGGTTTGTCGCTCTACGGTTATTTTGTGCACACTTTTGGCTAACGTGGTTCCCGAACCACTCACAAACATCCATGCCACCGCCAGGATTCGAACCTGAAGCCTGTGGTACCAAAGGCCAGAAAAGGTTAATGGAGAAACTGTTTAATGAAAAAAGCGAATCAAAAGGAGCATAATTTTAATTTCAATTTAATGAATAAATTATAAACTGAATATAAATAATAATTTAATAATAAATAAGTTTAATATAAATAACAAACACAATTATGTACTAAATGCGAAAAATATTTTTTTTCACTGAATCCAATAGATATATTCCCGGATAAGGTAGAGTTGCTTCTTTTTCAATTGTCAGACTCGTAACTGTCAGACAGAAAGATGTACAAAAATATTTCATTTTTCTTTATTTATTTCAATTAGCCTCAGGTTCCACGTTCGTTCCTCGCCAGCTAAATGATCTGATATAAGTCATTATTATTCTAAGCAGTTCATATCACTCTTTCAATACAGACCGTTAATTTATTTATATCGCCCAACAGAGAAGCTTGAGTTGTTTCTTACGTCAATTTATTAATCGTTTCTAAAACTGTCTCGTAAGAATCTTTTGCGCAGACATTTAGAGAGAAATATGTCTATTGTGATTGAATCGTATCTGATGGCGAAATACGTGGTGCTTAATTACTTGGCTTATATATTAAATTTCTTATGATAAGAGAGGTGCGCCTGAGCATACAAAGAAGGAAAACGGAAGTTTTTTTTAGTCTTGTAATATGTTTTATAGCTGAATCAAATGGTTGAAAAAAATTGCACAAAATTGTTAACATTTTATGTAAGAAACGATAATCAACTTTCAATTAAGTGTGTAATGTAGGCTTTTTAATATTGTTACTTATATCAAATCAACTTTCAATCAAGTGTGTAATGTAGGCTTTTTAATATTGTTGCTATATTGATTCAGTTGAAATGAATAAAAAATAGTTTCATTTGTATTTTTAAAACTTATTCAGAAAAATAATTGTAATATTTTTTTAAAATTGATTTGTTGTTAAACTTATAAGCAATATAAGTAAGAGTATTTTTCAATTGAGAAAAATAATAGCAATTATTATAGTTATATGTGAAAGTGTAATGTAACATGCAAAAAATATCTATGCGTAGATTTGCATATAGATAGATGTTTTAAAATTTTATCGTAGTTTTGGAAAATGTATAAGATGTCATTAATATATTCATGCATTGATACTGTGTTCCAAAAACATCGTTAAAATTTTAAAATTTATTATTGATTAGCTATACAATAATCCAATTTGTAACGTTCTAGATAAGAAATCTTTAAGAATTGTATCCGTGAAAAATTTAAGTATTAAAATTGCTTATTTAATAAATAAGCAATAAATAATTAATTAAACAAATGTTATAATATACACTAAACGAATAAATCGGCTAAATGAGATAAATTTCACAAAAATAATTAACATCGAAAAAATAAAATAAATATGTTTTCCGTTATTTCGAAATTGTGCGAATTCGCTCGAAACGTCACTCTAAATTTAGGCGCTTTAAACAAATTTAAAATTTTTTAAATTTAAATTTTATATAATATTAGAATTTATTAATATTTAGGGTTATTTTAATTTGTAATTTTATTTGAAATTTAAAATAAAGTCCTAATTTATTTTCGTAATAAAATTTTATAATCAATAAAAATTCATAAAAATCTTTATATGACACTTTTGAGGCGAAAATAATAAAAACTCGTACAAATTAACGTGCAAGAACTTTTTATTCAAAAAAAAAAAAAAAAACATACCTACAATTTTTTTTTCGATACATTCAAATTGGAATTTATTTTCGAAACTGGTATCATCCGAAACATGTATGATTTTTTAAAATAGAATAAGATTAAAATTAGATACAAATTGTATTGATAAGATTTGAAAAGTAACTTTTGAAAAAAAGATAGTAATCTTATAGCCCTTTAAGACTTCAACTTTTTTTATATTTAAATTTAAATTTTTTTAAATTTTTAGTATACATTGACTCCAATAATACGAAAAAGTATTGAAAATAATCTATTTCCCCCTTAAGGCATGGAAGGGGTACTAGCATGATAGTGTGTTAGTCTTAAAAAATTTCAAAAAGGCCTCATTCACACAATCACACGTTGCCGGGCTTAAATGGATAAGTAACATTTGCCTTTTTGTTGCACAAAAAATGAATATTGTTAAATATTTTTGCTTCAATGTTCAGAGGAGGAATTTCAATTTAAAAAGATATATATATATATATATATATGTATATGTATCAAGTTGAAAGATATATAGAAGATATCAAGATGTATAGAAATATATGAAGTCGAAATTTTAGTTAAAATAATTATTTGTCATTAATTTTATAAATAAAAATCCTACTATCAAATAATTCTAAATTAATATATCATCCAATACTTATAAAAAATAATCACCTAATCTTATAAAAAATAATCATTTAATCTTATATAAAATAATATGCTATCTAATAATTCTAATCATACTATCAAAATACTTTGGAATGGCATATTTAATCCATTACTTATTCGTCTCATACAGGATCCCCAATAATATTACAAAATAGTTCAAAATATTCACAAATTATCTATACTATTTTGAGTTGCTTTGTAATATAGTGTAAAAAGGTTAATTTTATTGGCAGCAGCGGAAATTTAATGAAAGAAAGCATTAAAAACTAAAAAAAAAAATATTTCATTTAAATCAGAGAAAACTAAGTACTGTCAATAATGGATTCGTATCCTTCTCAAAAAGCAGTAGAGATGCTACTACAATTTAGATTCCACCGATCACAAGTGCGAAGTGGGCAACAAGTCTCCAGTTCCTTGACTTCTGACCAACAAGTACGGAGAAGCGTGGTGCAAAACAAATGGCCAGCCTCATTACCATACGGTTCGAGTGGTCTCTTGGTCATAGCAGGATATTTGCTTCTAACGAAATTCCCAATCACGTTTCTCTCTCTTTTTCACGCGATGCTCTTTACTTCGACTGGCTTAAGGAAACAAACTTCAAATCGTTTAAAAACAATAGAGTGATTTCTAGTAGGGTACTCCGAATAAAGTTTTTCTTTTTTTAACCAGTTCAAGATTTCTGTCGTTCAAATTCTAAAGCATACATTCAGTTGATAGCTGGTCGATTGTCTTCTGACCCGATTCAACTTAACATAAGAAATCGATTTCATTTTTTGTCCTGATCGAGTAACATGTTATTATTTTATTTTTTACATCTTATTTTATGGTTAATAAACGTGTTATGGTTATGTTATGGTTAATAAACGTGCAATTGACAGTTTGATCTAATTAGATGCATGAAAGCCCCGATTATCTATTGATTAACTTTCGTCTTTGTCATGCTGCCTCATGGCCAAGTGGCTAGAACTTTGGCCTTTAGTACCACATGCTTCATGTTTGAATCCTGCCGGTGGCATGGTTGTTTGTGAGTGGATCGGAAACCACTTTAAATTATAGGTCCCGGTCTGTTTAGCCCTCGTGTGCACAAAATAACAATAGAGCGACAAACCGAATCTTTAGCGTAATAGTTTATGATAAATGTATTGAATAGCAAAGCCAAATTTATTTTATAGTATGTTATAACTAGATAATATCTTGGTGTTAATGTTATCACTACGTAAATGAACACAAAAAAAGTGGTTTTAGTGATAAAAAAAAAGAGATCCTTGCAGTGTTTTACCAAATATGCAGCAACTAAGAAGTATGATTCGAATACCTGCAACAAAAAATTATCCTCAAAGAAAACATTAATTTTTCAGATAGATAACTTAACTCATTATCTTACGGTTCAAGTGGTCTCTTGGTCATAGCAGGATATTTGCTTCTAACGAAATTCCCAATCACGTTTCTTCTCTTTTTTTCATGCGATGCTTTACTTCAGTTGGCTTAAGGAAACAAACTTCAAATCGTTTAAAAACATCACAGTGATTTCTAGTAGGGCACTCCGAATAAGGTTTTTTTTTTTTTTTTTTTTTTTGCCAGTTCAAGATCTCTGTCTTTCAAGTCTAAAACATAAATTCAGTTGAAAGGTAATCGATTGTCTTCTGACCCGGTTAGAAAAGATTCAACTTAACATAAGAAATCGATTTCATTTTTTGCCGTGATCAGTAACATGTTATTATTTTGCTTTTTCTTCTTCTGTTATGTTCTGGTTAATAAAAGTGTAATTGATAGTTTGATCTAATTAGATGCGTGAAGGCCATGACTATCTATTGGTTATTTTTTATCTTTCTCTCTTTAGCGTAATAGTTTATGATAAATGAATTGAATGCCAAATATACAAAGCCAAATTTCTTTTATAGTTAGTTATAATTAGATGATATCTTGTTATAAATGTTAACAGTGAGTAAATAAACACAAAAAGTATTTTTAGTGATAAAAAAAAAAGATTATTGCATTGTATGACCAAATATGCAGCAACTAAGAAGTAGGATTCGAATACCTATCACTAAAGTTATCTTTAAAAAAAAAAGCATTAATTTTTCCCATGATTAAAAAAATTCTGTTAAAGCAGACTAATTATTTTGTGAGTCGAATAAATTAAAGTTAACAGTAAAGAATAAAAAATGCAAGAAATATTCATTAATTTTACTTATTTCTTCTTTTTTATTTTTTATGATATTTTTTTGCCTTGCTTTACTGTTGCATCTTACCTTAGAAAACTGACTTTTAGTTGATAATTATATGTTTTGTATTACACACACACGCACACGCACACACATACAACTCTAGATTGTGTAAATGAACACAAAAAAAGTGTTTTTACTGATAAAAAAGAGAGATTCTTGCAGTGTTTTACCAAATATGCAGCAACTAAAAAATATGATTCGAATAACTATGACAAAATTATCTTTAAAAAAGCGATATTAATTTTTCAGATAAATAACTTTTAGCAAATTCCTGTAAGCAAAATAAAAACACAATAAAACAAAATAATTATTCGTGAGTAGTATAAAGTAAGATAAACGGTAAATAATACATAGTAAAGGATAAAAAAACGTAAGAAATATTATTTATTTTTTTATATCTTCTTTTCGATTCTTTTATAAAATTCAAATCGTAAATGTAATTTTTGCTATACTCCTAATTATTTCTATCCTATATTGCAATCTATGATTACACTTTCATTTCAAAAAGTATTCATTTTTACAGTAACTTGCCATAAAAAGATATATTTCATAAACATAAAATTAGATTAAATTTTTTTTAAATAAGGATGTTTTGGAAAAGTTAGAAATAAATCTATAGGAAAGAAACATTGTTATTAAAACTTAAAAGTTAAATTTTTTTTCAAAAATTTCAGATTTTATTCAGAGACCAATTTCAACTATATAAAAGAATTATAATCGGTTGGACTGATATACAAGTTACTCGTAAAATTTAAAATTTAATATAAAAGCAAAATGTATGACAGCAATCTTAAAAAATAAAAAAAAAACTGTAGAATTTTCTTTTCTTTAAAAATCTCATTTTCACTTTGAAATAAAATTGTCTTTACTTTCATCAGACGATCTTTTAGAACAATTTTACATTATTTAATTTTATATAATTATTAACGTATGAAAGAAATTTAAATAAATATTATGTATGAAAAAATGTAGTGAAAGAAATAAAAAAAAAAAACATACGAAAGAAATTTAAAAAAATCATTACCTTGTAAAAAATTGTTTAAAAAATCAACCAATAAGAATAACTGAAAGTGGTTAAGGAAACAAAAAACCTCACTTTCAAAACAATACCCTCACATTTTACAAATAAAAAGTTAGATTTTTTTTTTTTTTTTTTTTTTTTTTTTTTTTTTTTTTTTTTTGCCATCAGTAGATCTCATGTTCCACAAAAGAAAAATATGGTTACAATACATTTTAAAATTCATGAATTGCAAAATAAACACAAATTAACTGTAATACAACAAAATTGTTGTACATTGATTTGACCAACTGTCGTGCACTGAAATTGAAAAAGTATATTTTTAATCGTCGAAGTTTGAATAATTAATAAATGCAAAATATATGCACTCACTGGTTCCAAAAATAATTCTTTGAATGTAACGCTTTTGAAGCTTTTATTTCCCCATGGAAATACATTGTTGAGAGACGATACGAAATTCACATACCTTGGTTACAAGAGGATCCTAAAAAAAAAGAAGAAACCTTAATTAAAAATTAAATATTTCAAATATTTTTGAAATAAATTTCTCATTTTATGAAAAGTAATATTTTAAAATTCGGTAAGATTTATTATACAGTAAATAAACAAGATTAATTCTATAGTGAGGAATGATAAGTACATAGAAATAGAATTTATCCAAAAATTTTTTGTTAATTTTGATTAGTTAGTCTAGTTAATATAACTTGGTTGTAAAAACACAGTATAAAAGAATGTAACGTGACATTTTCTAATTGAATTTTGATATTATATATCAAAATTGAATTTAATGAACCCGAAAGTCCTACTTATAGAGCAGTGATAACCAGAGTTCAGGAGAAAAACTCTTGTTCGAATCTGTTCGATAAATGCATTACAATCACTTCTCTCTGGATATTTGATGATGATAATGATGATGTGCGTACGCGTATGTCAACAGTAAGTTGTCTTTTGAAATTTGCTATGTTTTATCGCATACGAAACCTAAATGCGGACAATTATTCCCTCCTTTGTAAAACATTTTGTAGAACATCATTTCCTTTATTCGTTGATGAATTGCTAATGAGTCGTGATGATAAGTAATGAATGTACTGTAATGATGATAAGTAAATAATGATAAGTGAAATAATGAATTAAAATACAAAGATGTCAGTAATTCTCTCTGAAATTTTAATTCAATCAAAGTTTGTAAGTACATCCTATCAAATTTAAATTTTTAACTACTAACATTGGGCCCTATTAGGCTGGCAAGAAACAATTTCGTTTTTCATCATTTAAATGCACTGCGAAAACTAAAATTACTTTCTCACCAACCCAATAGTATACAATTTTTAAGTGTAGTTAAATTCATAAAAAAAATTTATTGAAAAAAATTACATTTAAAAGTAAATAAATAAATAGTTTTCTTAATTTTGAATACAAGAGAACTTGACTTAAAAGAAAAAGTATGGTATTATATATGAGAATAAAATTAAAATGAGAGCTAGCAAACAAGAAAGGATGAGCTAAATAACAAAAAATATTTCAACATTGCATGTCCAATTTTCTTTTCGGAATATTATTTGTGAATTCATGATAAAAGCCAGCTAAAAATAACTTGAAATAGCGTGTATATATTTATTTATTTATTACAAGATGCTTTACTTTTTAATTTTCCATTAATTTACGATTAAAATTGCCTGAATAAAAACATCTTTCAGCTTCAGCATTCTAAATATTTAAAATTAAAAAAAAAAAACTTGAATAAATGCATGTTGATTAAGTATACATTTAACGTTACTGAAATATAATTTTTCCAAATCTTATATTTTAAAAAACCGACAAATAATAGATTTAAAAAGAAACAAAAAAAAACTCGTGAAATAGAACAAAATAATATATGATAAATATTTACCAGTACATTTTTATTATTAATTTTTTTCATTGAAAAAATTAATATTAATTTCAATCAATAAAAAACAACTTTGAAAATCTTTATAGATACAGTTGATATTCAAATAATATATACAATATTTAAATGAAAAAAGAATTGATAATGTATGCAATGTTATCTACACCTAAGCAGAAAGAATAATTTTTAAAATGTTGAAGATTCCGCTTATCATAATATATTTTTTCATCTCATTGAAGGACATAAAAATATTCAATAAAAAAGTGTCAAGAGCTCATAATTTATTTATCCTATTCATTTGCATTTATTTACCCTCCTAATTTATTTACTCTTAATAATTTATTTAGCTATCTGTAATCGGATTCATAAAAAGATGGGGTTTTTAAACGTTAAAAATTCATAAACTGTCTTATTATAAGATAAATTATTTCAAAACTGAAAGCAAATATTAATTAAAAAATTAAACTACGAATCCAATTACATATTTAGCTTATAAACACTTATATATTTCTTTGGACTTAA
Organism: Caerostris darwini; assembly: GCA_021605075.1. Taxonomy (NCBI): domain Eukaryota; kingdom Metazoa; phylum Arthropoda; class Arachnida; order Araneae; family Araneidae; genus Caerostris; species Caerostris darwini. The sequence goes on from BPLQ01000233.1 coordinate 733,504, forward strand.
TTTGGATTAATAACATTTAATAGCTTCTATTACCCTTCTGATTTGTTTTATTAACTTTAATATTTTATTGTAATCATAACCATGGTCGAACCATGAACTAAGCCCCATTTATAGTTAAGTAGCTAAATAATATTTCAGATTTGGTACATGCTTTTTATTTGATTTGCATATTTAATGATTTTTTTTTTTACCTTTATGATCTATAGGTCGCAGTCGTAGATTTAAAACTGACTCATATTACAACAAGCAAAAACTTTAATTAAAATTTAAATAAATGTTTACGTATTAAATTATCGTATTACTGTGATTTTTGAGATCGCAATAATAATTGACGCATGGAAATTAGTATGATGAAGTCGCACCCATAAAACATTAATCATAATAATAACTGTTATAATTGTAATAAGGAATCTGTAATTACATAACGAATGGTTATTATGAAAAACTGTAACTAAAACACTCCCAACTTATTCAGATGTACTTGATTCATGACATGGATTATTTACAAAATATAATAAATATACAAAAAATTATAATTTATTTCACAAACTAAAGAAATATTAAAACTAAAAATTAGTTTTATGAAGTATATTTCTTGGCATTTTGTATTTGTGAAATAGTCATAATATTTTCAACAATTAATATTAATTCCTAAAATAATATTGTAATAAAAATATTTCTAGTTCGTTTCTAACAAATCCTTATCTTTAACCTTTAAAATTTAACTAAAGGCGTTTCCATAAATTGCTTTTTTTTTAATTTTTTGACTCGACTTCAGATGGATTGATGAAAAACACGTAAATGACAAATAGAATTGCTCCTCCCTTCAAAATAAATGTAATTTTCACAGGAAATTATTTTAACTGTATTTTATTTTATAGTTGAAGAAGTTTCTTTAAAAATGAGGGAAGAAAGTAATGAATTTAATATTACTTCAGAGATAGTTTTATTGAGTTTCAAAATAAAAATCAGAAAAAGCAAACATGTATAATTAAACATACAAAGAAAATATTTTAATCAGAAGTTATTTAAAAATTTCTGAACTAACAACAGAACACCAGATAAAACTATTTGTTTTGTCATCTTTTAAATGAGTTTTAAAAAATAAGGAATAAATTTATATTATTACAGATAATAAAATTAAAATTGAAACAAAAATACAATTTAATTTCAGTTTCGTTTAATTTATACTGGTTCTATTAAAGAAAGCTCAGAAAAAAAATCATTTAAATTGCAATTTTTCCATGTAGATTTTATGATAATAATGTCTATTATTTGTTTCATTATATACATAATTTCATATTTAAAAAGTTATCATATTCATCAACTGAGATAAATATATATAATTATAATTAAATATTATTTATAAAGGAAAATATTTTTTTTATTATTTATTATTTTATTTTATAGTTGAAGAAATTTCTTTAAAAATCAGAGAAGAAAGTAATGAAATGGATATTACTTTAGAGATAAATTTATTAAGTTTCAATATAAAAATTAGGAAAAGGAAATATAACATGTATAATTAAACATACAAAGATAACATTTTAATCGGAAACTATTTAAAAATTTCTGAAGTAATAACAGAACACCAAATAAAACTATTTTTGCTTTGTCAACTTTTTAAATTAGATTTCAAAAGTAATGAATAAATTTATATTATTCCAGATAAAAAAATTAAAATTTAAACAAAAATACAATTTTAATTTCAGTTTCGTTAAGTTTACGCTTGTTTTATTAAAAAAAATATATATATATATATATTATTTAAATTGTAATTTTTCCATATAGATTTTTTGATAATAAGGTCTATTATTTGTTTTATGAGAATATATAATTTTGTATTTAAAAAAGTTATCATATTGATTAATTAATGTAAACATACATAATTATAATTAAATATAATTTATAAATAGAAAATATTTTTTTAATTACTAAAACGATGAATAAAATGAAAAATTATTTTTTTAACACATTAGCTCCAGTTTGTAATAATCATGATTTAAATATGAAATTAAATTAAAAAGATATATTTTGCCTTCAAAATATAATAATAATAAAATAATTAATAACATTTTTTACTAAAAAAATATTTAATTCTTAAAAAAGATAATAATTTGTGTTCTTCCTTGACATTTTCTCTTTATAAGTGGTTTAAAAATTTACATTTCAGCAGATGATTTGTATCATTTAAATTTTTATTGCAGCAATAATTTTAAAAAATATTTATAAATTTATATAAATATTTTTATATAAATAATATTGTGTTTCTTATAATGTAAACATTAACAAATATTTAAATAGTGCATGAACTCAATTAAAAAAAAATAATGTTCGGAATTTCCACATTATATATTATATTTTATATTTTACCTTGTGTTCTAAAGATAAAAAAATAATTGAATGTTTAAAAAAATAAAAATAAATCAATAATTCCATTTGGAATAAAATAATCATAAAACTAATTTAATATAATAGATATATTTAATTAATTTTAATAAAACACAAATGTAAGAAGTGCAGGGTTGAATTGAGGAATGGCAATAGACATAATTAAATCAATTATGTTTCAAGGAGTCAAATATAAGCAAATTTTTGTAAAGCGAATATACTTGATTGATGATCTATATATAATTCAATGAAATTCGCTTTTAACATTGGCTTGAAAAGCTTAATTTGATTATTAATTATTTAATACTATAACAGTTTTCGAAGCCCAAATTTATAAATAATTTGAGAATTTCAAAAAGTAATTAGCTTGCTTGTCCTAATTACGGAGATATTGAAAATTACTTCTTAATTATGATTGAAAATTATTGTGAAACGAGCAGATTTAATGCAGGTTTAAATCATATGGGAAAACTTCTGTGAAATTTATTTAGCTTTAAAAATATTCATTTTTAATTTGTCCAATATCTATAAAAGTATTATATCTAATAGATTACATATTATATTAAAAGAAAAATTATTTTTCATGTTAGAATTTATTTAATTTATAATTATTTCCTTTTTTCTTGGAATATATATATATATATATATATATATATACACTCAAGAGCCAAACATTATGGCCACCCCACATTTTGCAATGAACTCGCCTGGATGACGTGGAAGGCACGTGATCAGGTGGAAGTGGTATTTAACTGCTGCTGGAGAGTCTGAAGAATCATTCTTTCACTTACTTCTGTGTGTGATGTGAAAGGCCGCGGATCTAAGCGACTTTGATAGAGGGCAGATTGTAATGGCTCGAAGGCTCGGAACAAGTATTTCCGAAACTGCACGACTCGTGGGTTGTTCGCGATCTACAGTTGTTACTACTTAAGCAAAGTGCGTGAATGACGGTGAAACCAGCAGTAGACGACATGGTGTTGGACGTCCACACGCTATCATCACGTCGATGGCCGTGTCAGGATACGCCGTCTTCCAGGCGAACAGTTGCTCCCTCAATGTACAGTAGGTCATACACAGGCCGGTGGTGGCGGTATTATGATTTGGGGGACGTTCTCTTGGGCGTCTCTGGGACCTGTGGTTGTAGTAGAGCAGACCATGAATGCTACAGGGTATCTGAACATCATTGCGGACCAGTTTCACCCTTACATGGCCTCTGTTTTTCCAGCTGGAAATGGAATGTTCCAACAGGACAACGCCTCTTGTCACAAGGCTAAAATTGTGTTGGAGTGGTTCCAGGAACATGATGCTGAATTCCAGTTAATGTCCTGGCCGCCTAACTCACCGGATCTTAATCCGATAGAACACATTTGGGATGTCCTGGGACGGCAGCTCAGAGTTCAAAGACCACCAATTCGCAATATCTCGGATTTGCGTGACCGTTGCTTAAACATCTGGTACAATCTGTCTCCGGTCATCTACCAAGGACTTGTGGCATCCATGCCAAGACGGGTTGAAGCTGTGCTGCGCGCCAAAGGTGGGCCAACTCGTTATTGACAGGTGGTCATAATGTTTTGGCTCTTGAGTGTATATATATATACATACAAACTTCAAATATTAAAAAATTACAATTATTATTTGATGCATAAAATGATTAAAATGCAAAATTCTTTCTTTTTAAAGGACGATTCTTATAACTTCTAATACGAAATTGTAAATGATAAGAGAATCTAGATAGTAAATTTAGTACTGGACGACGGAAAATTAAATTTATTGCATAATTTAGAAAAATTGGATAGTGAAAAAAATTATCGATATATGAATTTCTTTTATTAGTAGGAGTATAAAAATAGATTTTATATCAGGTCAAAAATTTTCTTCATAAATTCTATAAAAATTCTCAGCAAAATAACGATATTTAAAAAAATCTATCAACATTGTTTGCTCTTAAATGAAGATTTAAAAAAAAAAAAAAAAAAAAAAAAAAAAAAAAAAAAAAACTATTGAAAATATAGTTAGAAACTTATCTAGAAATTGTGTACAATACAAAATGTAGATAATCATAATAATTTCAATCATTTGAATCCTACTTATAAAATGAATTACATAAATTCATTCTTAAGTTAACAAGGATTACATGATTCATTAACAGCCAAAAAAATTTATATATATATATATATTTATTGAATATTTGATTTTACTCATCTAACTGATTATAACTTGTAGCTAATTTATTTTATTTAGCAATGAACCAAATAAGAACCAAAATTTTAACACAATTATAAAATTATTATTAAATTATAATTCATCCTTATAACGTTTAAATTAAGTGTATTAAAATAATATATATATGTTTATAATAAATATATATGTCTTTAACATAACTTAGTTACTAACTTAAAAGTATTACTTAATTTACAATACATATTTATTTAATTTTTTATTTTTTATTCACAATTTTACATTAACTTTTTTAACAAGAGGATTAAAAAAATTATTTTTTTCCTTTGTGTTTTTATCATTTCATATGTATTATATTATTTCAGCAGCATAAAAGCACTTACATTACCGAGTAACTTTCTTTCTAATTTTATAATAATTTTTTCAAATAATTGACTTCTATATAGAGTATATTAGCATTACATCCATAAACAACATTTTTTTTTTGATTACTGAAACATCAAAACTGTTTATTTTGCGAATTGTAAAACAATATTTTGAAATTCTTATAAATAATAAGCCGATTCCAGGTATAAAGGCACTGAAAACTATAAACTAACCATTGACTGTTTCTTTTATTTTAGAATATTTCATATTTTCATTGTTTCAATATTTATTGTCCAAAAGGAAACTTTCATTCATGTTCGAGATAAAATTTTTTATAAGAATACAAAGATATGTTAAAAGGCAAAAATAAATAAATAAAAAATTAAAATAAATAAATTAAAAATTAAAATAAATTAAAAATTAAATTAAGTAAATAAATTAAAAAAAAATTAAATAAATAAAGTAAAAATTAAATTAAATAAATAAATAAATAATTTAAAAATTAAATAAAATAAATAAATAAATACTTTAAAAATTAATTTAAATAAAATAAATAAATAAATAATTTAAAAATTAAAATAAATAAACGTCTAAAGTCTACTCTCGTAAGTGATAGTCATTGTATGAAGAGATAATAAAGATTTCGTAATTGATAGTCATTGTATAAAGAGGTAATACAGATTTCGTAATTGATAGTCACAGTTAAAGAAGATGTCCAAGTTGTCCACTTAAATTAATGCATCATATGTGTTAAAGGTCAATTCTTTTAGTAAAGTGTTAAAATAGCGATGCATTTACATTGTTCATTAATTACGCATTCAAGAGGGATTAGACAGTGATTCTCTTTAAATAAATGAAACATAAATTACTTACAAGATCTAATATCCTAATCTAAACAAATAATTATATTTTTCTATTGTATATTATTTTTACTTTTATATTTTATTTTTCTATTGTTATGTATTCATATTTTCTTCAAGTCTGTTCAGATTTTAGCTTATGCTGACGATGTTGTAATCATTGCAAGATCTTTTGCAGCTTTGGAGGAAACTTTTCGAGCTTTTGAATTGGCTGCAAGGGCTTTGCATCTAAACATAAACCAGGCAAAAAGAAATATATGCTTTCCTCAAGAAATATTTGTCAGAATACACCCAATATTACCTTAGGCACTTGCACTTTTCAATCTGTACGTAAGACCTATTTTTTGGGTTAAGAAATCTGTTTAAATCTCAGTTCATAAGCAGAAAAACTAAATTCTTCTTATATAAAACCCTTATTAGACCTATTTTGTTTTATGGCTCTGAATCATGGACTTTAGCAAGATCTGATGAGATCCATTTGGGCATATTTGAGCTGAAGATTTTATGGGCTATTCTTGCAGGTGTTTGGAACAGTGATTGTTGGAGAAGAAGGTACAACGCAGAAATTTATAAATGCTAAAAGACCCAGATATTATAAAATTTATTAAGATGAATAGATTAAACTTGGCTGCTCATGTATTTAGAATGAATGATTGAAAATCTGAAAAAAGTCTCGTTTTGGCAAAGTCATAGGGACAAAGAGGAAGAGGACGACCCAAGCTGAGATGGATAGACGCAATTGAAAAAGATTTTGCTGTACTAAAGGTTAAGAATTGGAGGACCCTTGTCACCCAGAGGAATGCATGGAAACATCTTCAAAGGAAAGCCTTGACCCACCATGGGTTGTCATACTATTGATGATGATGATTATTACGTTTATATATGTTATATATATATATATATATATATATGCACACATATATTGTAGCATATAACATTTGATAAAAGAAAAGAACTAAGGCTATAAAATTTATTTTGAAACTAATGCAAAATCTTTATAAATAATTTCAATTCAATTTATAAATAGTTAAATTTCAATTAATTATTATGTCTGTAAAATTATAATAAGATATATAAGTAGATGTCTGTAAATTATAATAGATTTGGATTTTTTTTTATGTATTTGAGACCTTAATAATTGTATTTTTGAAAGTTAGTCTTTAAATTGTGTTAAAGACATATATGTGTTTTGAAATAAACATTATGAGTATTAATTATGGTTTAATTATGATTTTATCATTAGATAAAAATGTCGAATAAAAATAGAAATCTTCTGTCCAATGGTATAAAATGGATATTGATTGAAATAATAAAATAAATTTTATATCAAATAGTTCCAATATTTATGCAAGTGTACAAGATTGGGGCTAAATGTTTAAATCCAGAAACTTTAATTAATTTTTATTTACTAAAAAAAATGATGTCTATCAACAACATGAAAAAAAATCAAAGTTCTTTTAAATCTCTTTTCGTGTAAAATAATGGAAACTAAAATGAATTGTTTGATGAATGCATGAATGATGAATACTTTAAAAAAGGAAATGAAAAAGAAAAAAAATTATTTCTCGGAGAAAAAATATTAAGTTATAAGTTATTATTCGCAGAAAGAAATTCAAAACATACTTAGTTAAAACACTATATAAAAACATACTAAATTTAAACAAACTTACTATTACATGCTAAGTTACTTTAAATTTTATTTATCAAGGTATTAGATGTCTGATAATTTCGGGAGTTATACTCTTTCTTTCTTTTCGCGAATTATACTCTTTCTTTCTATATAATTTATACTCTTTCTTTCTATATTATGCTATATAATTTTATTTGAATTAATATATACATTATTTTTCGGAAATATTTATCAAAATGTAAACACACAGATATATATATTAAAATAAAATAAATAGGTTGTAGAATTTTATAATTTTTTTTCATAATTTTTTTAATATACATAATGTTTGAATGTACATAATATTCACGCGATGTATTTTACAAATATACTATAAATTGTTTCCTTCTAAACCGCACTTAATCTGTCTAGAATTAAAATGTTGCTTACTGTAGATTTACAAAATAAAACATCTTTTTTTTATTACAAACTTGGAATTTTAAATTTAAAGCTCTTAGATTAAAAAAAAAGTTAAAAACTTCTTCGCAAGTTACAAAAAAAAAAAAAAAATATTAGATTGCTTTAAAAACAACAGAATATGTAAAATATTTTCTTCCATGTAATGGAAAAATAAATAAATAAAAGCACTTGTTGTGGGTAATTGTAAGAAGTCAGTATGGAATTTATAAATACGGTTAGTTGTTTAACCTAAGAAATTTTATTATAAGATAGAAAATAAGAAAAAAAAACATACTTAATAAAACGAAGGTTTTCAAATTTAAACCAAAATCCTTTTTTATTTACTTTGTTTTATTTATTTATTTTTATTTTAAGTTTTTTTTATTTAATTTTTTTCTAGTAAAGGAATAAAATGATGCTGTAAACAAGAACTACAAATTCAATAGAGCTCGTGTTTTATTTATTATTTGAGATAAAATTATAAATAGACAGGCTAGTTTTTTTAAATAAACTGAGATTTCTAACTGGTTATTTTTTATTAGCAAGTAGAATGTAATTTTGAAATATTAAAATAATTTAGTATTGAAATAAAACTGTGCATTATACATTAATTTCAAGTATAGTGATATAATTGAAAATTTTCTATTTCTGCAAGATCATTGATAAAACAAGCAGAAAGAACTCTTCAAATTTTCTGCATTTTTTTTTTTACATGACTATACTTCTGATTTACTTTCATTGTAATGGGCATTGTGCCTTAGCCTTTAAAAAATATGCATTATTAACGCATAAGGTATAGCTTAGAAATAAGAATTTCAATTAACTTAAGCACAAATTAAAATTTATTTTATTATTGTCCTACCTGTAAAAGATTTAATTTTTCGATTATAAATATAAGATGAACTGGTAGCATTTTTAAATGACTTCGAACTAAAAATGTAAATTTGATACATTATTTGCTTCAAATGACTTTCTAGATATTTGCATGGTCTCAAAGTACATCGGCCAAATAGGAGGTTCCAATGAATGAGACAATGAATAGAACGACTTTTTTTTTGTGCTGCCAAAATTTAAAATTACCCTCCCCCCCTCTTCCGACAGAAGATTTGCATCCTCATCTACTCCTTCAATCTTTTAGAGGGACCTTGCAATATAAATATTTAACGTGCCCATATGATGCATATACATGGGAACAGTTCGATGACGTTTCCACAGAATCATTGAGTTATCAACCGAATTTCTTCAATTTAATTGGCCAATAGGCTAATGATTGGCACCAAATTTTGAAATTTCCTCTCCTAGACAGAAGATTTGCATCATCACACCTTATGTCTTTACAAAATAGTGAAAGAAATTAATGAATAACAAATATCATGATGAAATTTAAACAAAAAAAATAATTACCCTTATGTCGTTTGCAAAACAGTGAAATAATTTAATGAATAGCAAATAGCATGATGAAATTTAAGCAAAAAAATAAAAACTACCCTTACATCGTTTGCAAAACAGTGAAAGAAATTAATGAATGGCAAATAGCATGATGAAATTTAAACAAGAAAAAAAATATTTGTATTGAAAATAATACGTAGCTGAAGAAAAAAAAAATTAATTAATAATTATTTCCATTCATTAATGATAATAGTCAGAAAAATAAACTTCATTTCAACGGATAAGATTTGAATGAAATCGTAAGGACTTACAACAGTTTCTGAACATAGTGCTGATTCTGAATTTAAGGAAAATATTTTTATTTAATTTTGTATGCCCTATATACAATTAAAAATACGAACATTTTTAAGATGTTACATTTATTTATTAACAATATGGTGTGTTCTCTCTTATATCTAACATTTCTATGAAGCTCGATAAATTATTAAAAAATTGTGAAATATGTTTGTATTAAAAAAATGTTTTTAGAAAATTTTATTAATACCACAAGGCGAGTTTATCCTAAAAAGTCATAATATTGCACTTGAAATACAACTAACTTTCTTTGATTTCTTCTTCGATAGGTCTGAGGATACCATGCCAAGTTTCGGAAATGAGAGAGCTCGATTTGGAATTCTACTTGTGAAAGTCGAACTGAGAGCTTTCGTATCAATGGTGAAGATGGACACGATAAATCTACAGACTGAAAAAATCCTTCTATTAGTCACGGTGGGAGCGGGGGTGTGGCAAACCAATATACTATAAGAGAGAGAGAGAGAGATTCATTTAAAATCGCAGTAGAGTTGTTGTTCTAATGCAGCTGGCAATACAGAGATAGTTAATCGTTATGCCATAATCAAGGGCTGCATCGCTGTTACTTATTTAGCACAACACAGGGAGCATGTGTAGCTTGAAGATAGATTGCGGACGCGAGTAACACTACCTCCATAACGCTCTACGATCATATGATAGACGGAGATCTACGGATTAAAGTGGATTCTAACCACTACAAACATCCATGGCACCGTTATTACAGAGCGTCAGAGCGCTAGCCACTCGCCCACCAGTCCCTCTAATCGTCGTAGAGTGTGTGTAGCTATAGTGTAACAATATCCTCGCGACGTATATTGGGTAATGCTAAATGTGCTACCTTTATAACAGGGAAGTATTTCAAGACAAAAGTAAATACATTTGTAAACAACTGTATCATTGGGTGAATAAAAGATAAATTTCCGAAACAAATTTTCTAGGTTTCATTAATCACTTGGAGGCACTTTTCGCTTAATTTGGATGTAACATTTCTTGCAATTAAGTAGCAATATTGATAAGAAAGTTTCCCTTTATATGATGAGTCACAGTTGTTATTTCACCTTTTCAATGCTGTTTTATTTTTTTAGTTACTTGAAATTTCTTAGAGAAAAAGAATTTGGCATTCTGATCAGATATTTTTCTGGAAAACCACAAAGCTATAACATAATATCGCCACATATAAACTCAGCGTAGGTTTGTCTCAGCAGTAAGTGAGTGATCTAGATCTAGAGATAGCTCAAAGAAGCAACTAAGATAACAAAAAAGACAAATTGGAAAAAAAATATACACATATAAATATTAAACAGCCACCATTTCTTGAAGAAAATTTATAGGTTAAATCACAACTCTCAAAATTTATGGGTTCTTCATTCCTATAAATCACATACCCAAGAACAGAGAGGAAAAAAAATTCTTCTTTCTATTATCTTCTTCAAAGTAATTTTGATAGATAGTCCTTCAATGCATCTGGCGTGAATTTTACAAATGCCCATGTCAAATTCATGAGAAGATGGCACTTTTTCATAACACGGGAGAAAAATTGGCATCATAGTTTCCTGGTATACTACACATAATTTTACGTAATTTCTCATTTCCTAACACTTAAAAGGGATGCCTCAGAATCCGAACCAGTTTTTTTGCGTCTTCTTTTTTAGGAAAAATCGCCTTAAAAACCGTGGGTGTCGTCCTCACATGTGTCACTGGAAAGATATAAAACTGTCGACACCGAAACAAGATCATCTGTCTTGTGCAAAAAAACAAACCATCCCCTCCGGTTACCGCCATTTCTTCAGCGTGCGTTTTCGGAAGAAGATTGTTTGGTTTCGAACTTTTTCAAAAAAATTCGTTTCGTTTCAAATTAAACATTGTTTTCGTGTGATTTTTTTTAGTGAAAACAAAAATTAGCTAGTTATATTTGATATATTATAGTTATATCTACCTAATTTTCAAAAGTAAATAAATAAATAAAACACAGTTGTTGTTGTTCTAATACAGCTGGCAATAAAGAGACAGTTAATCCTTATGCCATAAGCAAGGGCTTCACCGTTGTTACTCATTTAGCATTACCTAGGTAGCACGTGTAGCTTGAAGATAGACTACGGATGGGAGTAACATTATCCCACAATCTCTAAGGTCATATTAGACTAGAACCTACCTACCTACTTTTGATTTTGATTTTAAATGCGTGATGATATATTTGAGGCCTGATGGCCGAGTGACTAGTGCTCTGGCGCCCTGTGCCTACAGGCTTCGAGTCTGACGGTGCCATGGATGTCTGTAATGATTCGGAATCCACTTTAAACCATAGGACCCGGTCTAATATGACTACTACTACTACACCACTGTGCCTAGAGCTGTAGTTGCCCTTTACAGTTTGGGAATGATGCGGATGACAAGTTTGATTGGTCTCTGTGACTCTCTACAGTCGTATGAGACCGGGACATACGATTTAATGTAGATTCCAAACCACTACAAACATTCATGGCACCACCAGGACTGGAACTCGAAACCTGTGGTACCAAGAGCCAGAGCGCTAGCCACTCGGCCAATAATTCCAATAAGCTGCCCATTAGAAATATATCGAAATAGAAATATATACAATAAATATATCGAAAAGATTTCATAGTATATATACACTAATTAATTATCTAGCGAGCGCATTCCATTTTGAAAAAAAACTCCCGTTTGGAAGACGTTTAAAAAGAGAGGTAAGCGTCACTTACGCTCCTACACATCAATTCATGAATTCTTGAGGATTGTTTATGTTTTTGCAACGAGGGTGTTTCTTTGGCTAGTTAACACTGAATATTGGCGACACCTCAATTTTGAAAAACTTTTCTGAGGACAGCACCAAGGAGGTTCAAATCCTAAAGAGATTCATTCTCCTTAAACCCAATTAAAGACTTTCTTCCGGCCTACTGTAGACACTAGAACTTTCAGTTAGATTTGTTTGTTTGGCTTCAAAATGAGTTCACTCGATTCAGAATCCCGATGCGCTAATCGATAAAAAATGTATGCACTATATATTAGATATGTACATTGTAATGTAACAGTTTATTATAAATAAAAATGATTCTTTAAAAAAATTCAATTTAATCTGATAAAAATTATCAATTTTTATAAAATTATTTATTTTATTATAAAGACAAACAATCGATTTTTGTTAAACTGGCTATATATCTGCCTCATTCAGGTTTGCGATTTAATGTAGTTTTTTAAATAAAAATCACGTTACTATAAACCACTGCATATTACTCAGAAGAGGAAAGGGATAGTTGAAAGTTTATCGACCATATAACAACTATTTTAGTATAGCGTGATTTGTATGATTATTTTGCTTTAGGTATTTTTTACGTATTTTGAAAGCAGGAAATTAGTAGATTTATAAATATTCGTTTTTTTTAATTATCTTTATTTGAATTGATTCACTTAAGAAATTTCAGTAGCCTAGGGAGTGTAAATTTTATACATCTGATTTAAGTTCAAATTATAGTAAATAGAAATTCAGAGGCGGTTTCCGCAGTTCCTACGCTACAAAGTATAAAGTGGGGTATCTTTACTATAAAAGTCGCAAAATAAAAAGAAATGCTTTTGCAGAAAGTATTGGTTCATAATCAATAAAAATGCTTTTTTTTAATATTCACATGTTTAGTATGTCACAGCAAATTTTAAAATATACTAGAATTATAGTTAAAGGGAAAAGAATGGCATAAAGAAAAGGAATTCAGGGTACAATCACAAAGCAAGTACGTTTCTGCATTTAACACCTACTGAGTTAATTAAACACAACGAATCAACTTTTGTATTGGAACAAATAAGCATTTAGATGCGTAAAAATCTAGTTGTAGAAGAGATATTTTCCTTTTGAGTACAGAATATTAGTAGCTTTTCAAACACAAATTTTCAGTTTTTCTGAAAAGGTTAGTTATAAGTAAGTTGACTGCTTATGAACTAAATAATTTTATTCTAATAGATAATATTCTAGCACATACGTATGTAAAAACACAAATACGCACGTACATTCATACACACGCATGTAACACACACTCGAGAAGTGGTACATAAATAAACGCTTACAAACAAACATACATACATGCACAAACTTACACACAAATATAAGCACATAAGCACATCCATACACGCATTCACACACAAACATATACGCATACATTTATATTAGCATACATATATATGTACATACACGTGTAAACGCACATATACACATTGGTATACATATATACACATGCATATACATATAAATACTCATTCGCATAAATCTACACACGCACATATATGCAATCATACAAATACATTTGTTTACATATGTAATTAAACATGCCCTTGTAGCTAACAGAGCACACATCATTACATAACATGCTTACTAAAAAAAATTAAAGATTAACGTATGCATATCCTCATGTATATTAAAGCATATAATGCATCTTTACCCGTAGCAGTACATTACTACACATAGAGAAATACATATTTAGATGTACATATGTATATACGTCTTTATAAACAAACATATGTACAATTATTAACATATAAGTAAAGTTCTAATTTTTGAAAGAGTGAATTTGATAAGCAAAAATGTGAATTTGGATTTTCCAAACCTGTATTTACATAAAAATTTAATTTATTTACACTTATTTTTTCATTTTAAATTATTCCATTAATGAATTTAAATTTTAAACAAAAATTTTGAAAATAAAAGAATAATTTAGTATCTTGGAAAAATAAAATAAAGAACTTCATATTTATTTCAACCAGAAAAATAGGATACAAAAAATATTTTACCTGCCTAAGGGTTTTGAAATCTTAAAGTAATAATGAAAATTTAATAATTTTAAAATTATTGATGATTATTCTATTATCGTGCTTTTGTTACAAAAACAAAACTGCTATATGATAGTATAGTAGTTTTCATTTTACATGCTCTGTAAATATTTTAGAATAACAATATCAAATTAATAGAATTTTTTAAAATTTTTGCCAAATAAAATAACTTTATATTATACAATAAAAAAATTAAAAATATTCTTAAATCTTTTACTGATTTAAATTATATAGATTTCTAGCAATTTAATCTTTTTTTCAATCCTTTAAATTTTACAAAATGTCCTATATTTTGTACTGTTAAATTTAATTATATTATTGTATATTTATTAATTGTTATACAATAATTACATTATTATATAATATTAAATTATTGTATACCTATATTCTTCTTCTTCATTAGTGCAACAGCCTCTTGGTGGCTCAAGGCCATCTGCCAATTGCCAGATTTCGAGACAAGAGGGGCAAGATTGTTATATTAGACCGGCCCTGCGTGGCCGAGTGTCTAGCGCCCTGGCTCTCGGTTCCACAGGTTTTGGATTCGAGTCTCCGGCGGTGTCATGGATGTTTGTAGTGGTTCGGAATCCACTTTAAGCCGTAGATCCCTGTCTCATATGATCGTAGAGCGTCACAGAGCCCAGTCAGACTTCTCACCCACATCATTTCCAAAATGTATAGGAACAACTCCGTTATAGGCGCAGCTATGTGGTGTTGTGCAGTAGTCATATTAGACCGTTGACTTACTGTTTAAAGTAGATTCCGAACCACTACAAACACCCATTGCGCCGCCGTAACTCTAATCCAAAACCTGCGGCACTGAACACCATAGTACGCCTACGTATGCTAATATATTGAACGAAAATATTTCTATTAACATTTTTAATGAATAATTAATAAAATTTCTAATTTGTTTATGTAATTAAATAAACCATTCTATAAAATTGAACATGATTTAATTTGAAAAAAAATATCGTTGTATTAAATCATATAATAATATTCATAACTAAATTTATTAATTACACAAAATGAATGGGACAAAAAATACCAGTGTCTGAGTTAAGTTAACTTCAAGATGTCTGAAATCGATATTCTTAAAATTAAAATGGAATATTTTTAATTTAAAAAATCGTGCATCAAAACAGGAACAAAATGAATAGAAGAAATCACATTATTTTCTTATCAGGGTGAAAGACGTGCAAAGATAGGAAAAATTACATGTCCTGTGTTTCGGCGAAGAAAAACCCCCAGAGGACTAAGGAAAAATCTGTGTCATTCATCAACTCGGGTCAACACGTAAGGGACGACTGATAAAGTTCTCCGCTCCTCTTTCTAATTATTCTATAGTGATTATTCCTAGCGTGAACATTTTTATCGCTATAAAGAAATAAGACTTCCTGATCAAAAGGCTTTATCCTTTAATATGATGAAAGATATTTCACCTTTAGTATTCTTAATTTTAGTTTAATTTTATTATTTATTAAGTATTTTAATACGCTATTTATGATTATAAGAAATACATCTAATCTAATAACCATTAAGTAATAATATATACGTAAGATTTAAATTTTTTTCATTTCTTTTGTTAGTTAAAACTTTAACAATGTGTATATACATATATATGTTGTTTTTAATGCAGCTGGCAATACAGAGACAGTTAATCTTTATGTCATAAGCAAGGGCTGCACAGCTGTTACTCATTTAGAACTATCCGGAGGGACGTGTAGCTTGAAGATATGCTACGGACGCGAGTAACACTACCCCCCCCAATGCTCTACGATCTTATTAGACCGGGACCTACTGTTTAAAGTGGATTCTGAACCTCTACAAACATCCATGTCACTGTTGGGATTCGAACCCGAAACCTGAGCGCCAGAGCGCTATATCAAGAACCCTGTGTTTCACTTTGTATGTCACAAAAAACTGACTTTTTTTACAAGGGAACTTCAAGGCATAATTTTCTCATATTTGTTCACGCATGTCAAGACAGTTAAAAAAAAATTCAATTGGGCAGTTAGTTCTACCGTCAATGTAAGAAGTTGAAACGTGCTGCCATATCACCATCAAAATCACTAAATCTTCAAATTAGATTGAATTTTAAGAATATTTATTAGCCCTGCTGCATATTTAATTGAATTTCCATATTTCTGAAAGCAGTGAATGAAGCGTACGTTTTCGCTAGAATTAAAAGCATTCATAAATAAAAATTTATGCATATTAATAAAATATAAGTGTCATCATTCATGTTAAAGGATGTGAAAGCCCCATGGTGGGTAAAAAAATGTGCTACTTGCAGATTTCGAGAAGGAGATGTTTTGTTTTGTTTTTATCAAAAAATTTCTATTCTACGCCCAACAGTCATGTTAGACCGATACCTACGATTTAAAGTGGATTCCGAACTACTACAAACATTCATGGCACAACCGGGATTCCAACCCCAAACCTGTGACGTCGAGCGCTAGTCAAATATAAGTATGATTACATGTAAAACTTTTGTAAAAACTGTATTTTAAAAACTATAAACTATATTTGTAAAAACTGTATTGAATGAAAAAATATGCTACTTGTAATAATCTATTTAATATTTTTATCAGTAAAATTTCTAATTTTTTCAATAATTAAATCATTCAACAGCATTTTTTTGAAAGTGAAAATTATGAGTGAAAAAATATGCTACTTGTAATAATCTTTTTAATTTTTATCAATAAAATTTCTAATTTATCTCAGCAATCAAATGATCCAATAGCATCTTTTTTAAATAATTTCTCCATCGCCAACATTGAATCGAATTTATCATATACAGTTACAGTTATGGATAATTTCAAATTCTAACGATGAATGTAAAAACGTCTTCAGAAAATTTTCTTAACATTCTTTTTTTTTATTAGTGTTTTTAATTTATTCCTTTCACGCTTTCTGTCGAACAGTAAACACCGTCAAAGTAGAATAAACCCACTGAAAAAAAAAAAAAAAAAAAATTGGAGGAGAAAATGTGAGAAAAAAAGAAAAGAAAGTAAGAACTGATCATTATCACCATAAAATAGTAAAAAGAGAAGAGCGAATGAGAGAGGAAAAAAAAAGTCGCGCCAGGAGATTTTGGCGATTTTTATCGAGCCAAAAACTAGAGAGGCGTGAGACAGATAGCAGTATGGTTCAGCAAGTCATCAAGATCAACAAACCTTAACTGATGACCGGCCATGATTTACTTTGGTATCATCCACTTTCGCTTTTCTTCTCACCGCAAAAAGATATCAATTTAACGTTTAATGTCTTCGCATTGTTAAGGGTAAGAGAGAGATAATGATAATAAAAAAATATTCACTGGAACAATAAGGGTTACTTATCTTGATAATGGATACTGATCGAGAGATTATGAAACCAACCATTGTAAATTGAAGTAAGTTACTCCTTTTTCAATCCTATAGGGGTAGGATGCATTAAAAGAAACAGAGCATATAGCAATGTTGCTCATCATTTCTTTACTGTTAACTTTCCTTATGAAAAAAACTACTTAAAATATGATAAATATGTTAATTTTGATTTTAAAAAAGTGTAAAAAATGTCCATATAGAGGATGGTACAGAACCAGGCTTACAAATTTCTAGAAAGATTTGGCAATTCAGAATCGCATATCAATTCTGGGTTAGAAATGTTTTCGAAGCGCAGTTAATGGCGCGGGAGTTCCGAGAGTTTCTTATAAAGACTCTTTTATTTCACACACTGACACTGGTAGTGGAAGGACTGATCATACGAAAACAGAACTAGCAGATATGCATCTTGCTTATAATGCGGCGAAATGCAATGGACGAACTGTGTTAGATTGATATCGGTTGAGGTTTACCAGAGATTATCCGATTTGACTCTGTACCAGAGATTATCTGATTTGGATTAATTTGTCACTCGTCTGTCATTTTTTGCACTCTCCAGGCTAATTAGAAAAGATCTACAATTTTAATGTGGATTCTGAACCACTAAAAAACATCCATGCCACCGCCAGGATTCGAACCTAACTTCATACTACTTCATCCTTCAGATTAGTTCTTTACTCACAGCAGATGTTTTGCAACTACTTTAGAAATTTGGGAATTAAAGTACAATTTTGAGTCTAAAACCAACCCTAGGTACTTATATTCAGTAACCCAGGATACGGGCTGGCCAAAAATGGTGACATCATTTAAGTTATCAATATTACGCTTCCGAGTAAACAGGAGGCACGCACTTTTATTATTATGATTAACCTTTATTTTCCATGTGGTCAGCCAACTTTCTAATTGAGTGACATAATTATTCAACTGAGCAGCGACTGAGTTTGGTGTTTTGTGCTGACTAATAATCGCTGCGTCATCTGCAAATAGCTGACATTTTGTCGGTCTAAGGATATCGTTTACAGAGATTAAAAATAAACGTGGCCCTAGAAGAGAGCTCTGTGGAACGCCGCACCTGATTGGACAGGGACGAGAGATAGCATTTTCAACTCTAACTCGGAATTTACGAGCAGAGAGATAGAAGTGCTAAAGATGAATTAAATTATCCAAAAACCCAAGTCGTATGAGCTTGGATATTAAGCCATTATGCCAAATTTTGTCAAAGGCTTTGGCTACGTCAAGAAACAATATTCTCGTAGATTTTCGATTGTTAAAGCCTTCACGGATCAGCTCATGAACATGCTACTACTCTACATCGCCGTACTTTCTACTTATTCGTAATCAGACTTAGTAAGAAGTTATGTCTAAACCACAAATAGAAGAAAGGAAAAATAAGCAAATTTGCCCAGTCAGTGCGAGTTTTTTTTTTTTTTTTTTCATCAAAACTATTCTGCGGGTTGACCAGTCCATAATTTAACAAAAATTTCTTTACAAACACCTGCATGATAAAAAATAAAAAATAAAAATTATTTACATACAAATCATAAAATCCGGGTTTAAAGAAAACGGATATCCATGCAGTTACCCCACCGAAAATAAGTAAAAAAAAAGTTCCTACAAAATTAAAAGAAAAAAGAATTTTTCTATTTTATAATTCTAAAACTCTTTTCTTCTTTGAACCAATATGTGCCGAAAGTATACAGCTTTTGGACAGGTTTCTCAAACAAATAAGCGAAACAGATAAACAGTAAGAATCACTCTAAAATAAGATGTTTCAAGGAATAGAAAAAGAAAAATTAGGCAAATAAAAATGGGATTTGAATTCTGAGGCGAATTTCAAAAAATAATAATAACTGTTTTTAAGAAGTCGAAATATCATATTTATAGATATATTCAATCAGTAGACGTCTGAAAATAAGTTTTATATTTTTGCCAAAATATGGCTTATACTTACAACAGGATGTTCACTTTATTTTTCTGTGAATTTATTTTTCTGCCACTAGATTATATTATTCATTCGAATAAGCAGATCCTTTTTAGCTAATAGAATTATAGGACACTGGCCGTACTTACTTAAGCGAATTTCATGTAATGCTGAATTGTAATTACTTTATTGCTAAAGAATATATTACATTTTTCGAAAAAAAAAATTTAAGATCTTTTTTCTGTTTTAACTCCAATAATAAATTTTGTTCATTATTTTAAATCATCATCATTAGTGGCGCAACACCCCTAGGGTAGACCAAAGCCTGTCTGTTTACTGGCAGAGTTTGAAGCAGGAGATGTTTTTTAAGGGGATAGTGTTGTCAGCAGTAGCCCAACGCTCTGCGATCAAATTAGATCTGGACCTACGGTTTAAAGTGGATTCCGAACCAAAAATATTCAGAAACCTTTACTGGAACTACTTTACTAATTATCGGAAACTACTATACTAGTAATTACTAGTACTATTACTACTATACTAATACATACTAGTAATTTATCGGAATTACTTTAATAATTGCCTTAGATATTAACATAAGTGACATTGTCGGAAATTGTTCATTGTCGCAATGAACTAATTTATGGCGCAATTCAGTTGATTAACAAAATTAATTAAAATGATTAATTAACCTCTCACTCGAATTTTTTCCATTACTTAACCTGATATAACAGCCTTATGGTGGGACCAAGGCCGTCTGCCAACTCGCAGATTTCGAGAAAATAGATTTTTCCTTTTTACAGGGTGGGGTTGTCGATCCTACGCCCAAAGCTTTTACAGTCATAGTAGACTCGGTCCTACGGTTTAAAGTGGATTCTGAACCGCTGCAAACATCCATGGCCCCTCCGGGATTCGAACCCGAAACATGTAGCACAGTTGTCAATTGTTTTAAATACACTGTATTATTTTTTTAAGGGAAGCAAATAAAGTCACTCATGCCTTTTTCTTGTTTTTCATTTTTTCGTTTTTCATTTTTCATTTCTTGTTACTCATTTTCAATTGAAACAAAAAATTTTGCTGTTTTACAATGTCACTGTTATAAGCTAGGCATGCAAACTTTGAAAAATAAATAATGTGAAAATTAAATGTAAGTGATTCTTTATAAATTTCTACAATCATCTATAAAAATGCTTTGGAAGCTAAAAAAAAAAAAAAAAATAATAATAATAATAAAAATAAATAAATAACGAAGCAGAAAATGTTATTTTATAAAAAGTTCAATGCCCAACATTATAATAAATATTAAAATCATTTCTTATTACAATAAATGAAAAAAATAATCCCACAAAATTACAGGAACGCAATGCAAATTTTGAATGTTATAATAAATCAACACATAAAAAACTTCCTTCACTAACATAATCAGAACTTTCAATAGAATTATGATATATATATGTATATTATTTTTCTGAAAATTCTATAGAAAATATAATTATACCAGGAAGTAGTTAAAATTGAGAAATACATCAGGTTCCGTTTTTATCTATTATTTCTGAAATAGATTTCTCTGATAGAAGCATCCAGCAATGCGTGACAACATAAGTGTAGGAAAAGGAATTGTTTTATTTTGAGGATTGGAATAAGAGATCTTAAGGAAGCACAAACGAAGAAGTGTTTAAGTCATAACAAAAATATGATAACATGAGGCTCAGAATGTTTTATTTTAGGATTATTAAAAAAAAAATAAGAAAATTACAAGAATAATTCAAAACTTTTTTTATATTTAAACAGCTCAAAGCACAATTTTAACAACTTTTCTACAGTTTTCTAAACAAAAAAATTAAATATCAGATCGTTAGCATTTAAGTTACTTTAACTATCATTTCCATTTCCTTAAGGGGCAACAATTAAAGTACATCCTTCTTTGGGGCAACAGCCCAATGATCGGCCAAAGCCTACTGGTAGATTTCGAGACAAGAGATATTTTCTTTTTAGGAGTAGGGTTGTCAGCCCTATGTCCGAAGCTCTGCAATCATATTAGACTGTCTAACGCTCTTTTGCTCGGTGCCACAGGTTTCGGGTTCCAGTTCCGGCAGTGCATGGATGTTTGTAGTGGAATCCTCTTTAACCGTAGGTTCCGGTCTCATATGAGTGTAAAGCGTCACAGAGTCCAGTCAGACTTCTCCCCCACTTCCTTCCCAAACTGTATAGAGGAAACTCAGCTCTAGACACAGTGATGTGGTGTGGTATAGTAATAGTAGTCATATTAGACCAGATTCTACTGGTTTAATATGACTACTACTATTTCTGTTTAAATCAGATTCGGAACCACTACAGACATCCATGTCACTGCCGGCACTAGAACCAGAATCTTGCGGCACTGGGCGCCAAGTTGCCAGAGCGCTAGTCACTCGGCTCTCAAGAGCCACAAATATATCATTACGTTTTTAAATCAAAAAACATTCTGAATGACACCCTCTTTGGCAGACAACAAATGCATCTTTTTTTTATATAAAATGGATCTTAATCTTTAACTTTTTAAAAATTAATTTTTTTAAACGAAACGGATAAAAGGATTTAATTTCTTGTTTGATTACATATTTAATTCTCTATAATTTACTGTTAACATGACCAGTTATTGGTACATGTATCTAAAAATTTTCTCTATTCAGAGCATTCCGATTTTTTTATAATCTCATCTCATTTGATTATCGTCATAAGCCCTAACAGGATTCATTTGCAAAATCAAAAGCAGGTAATGATAATGGCTAATAGTTACTAATTTAATTGTTGATGTAAAAATGAATGCATCGAAATTACGTAAAAATGGTTGCGATACAAAAACTTCTCCTGGATTTTCGAATTTAGGCAGGGGCTCTGTCATTACTAAATTCGAAAGATGTTTATACTAAAAATTCTGATTCATCCTCATCATTCTCGATAGCGTGTTCATCTTCATTTTTCCAAAATTAACTTTTCTCGAAAAAAAAAAAAAAAAAAAAGATTTAAGAAATTATATTATTGAGAAAAAATCAAATAAGAGAAAAAGGTGCAGATGCTATAGAGAGCAATTATAAAGATAAATGTGTCTTTACATAGCAAATGATTTAATAAATTTCATGCATCACGTATTTATTTTCACCTTTGTTCTGTTAATTAGACTCTCAAGAAAGCAAAAATTATTAATTTCCTTCAAAGGGAAAAGAATTTGATACTTAATTGGTTAAGGATTTTTTTAGTGAATAGTCCCCCGCAAGGAACCGTTTAAATAATTTTGGTTGCATCCCCTAGTTGAAATAATTTTAATTACACAACAGTTTAAGCAGTTTTTATAACAACTGTTAAATAATTATAATAATTTACAACGATTTTAATAATTAATAACCCATCAGAGTTTAAATAATAATAATTTAACCAAAAAAATTTCAAAAATAAATAAAATAAACACACATATATCAATGTCCTGGATTTATCAATTGCAATCTACCAATTTATCAATTCCTGCATATATCAATGTCCTATAAGAAGTTAAAATTTACAGGTTATCAACTAACAAATCCTACTTCATAATTGCAAAGCTTTGACGTAGCTATTTACACTCTGTTCATAAATAACCAACATATATTAAAAATATCTTTGGACATTTCATTAGCATTCCCAGTCCACGTTTCAGAGAGCAAGATCTCTAATGCTGCTCATCCAAATTCAAAATATCTATTAGGTCAGTTCTTTTAGGTTCTTATCTTTTTAGGTTCGAATCTTGA
Organism: Caerostris darwini; assembly: GCA_021605075.1. Classification (NCBI taxonomy): domain Eukaryota; kingdom Metazoa; phylum Arthropoda; class Arachnida; order Araneae; family Araneidae; genus Caerostris; species Caerostris darwini. The sequence continues at coordinate 756,987 of BPLQ01000233.1, forward strand.
AGGTGGCAAAGACGTTTCTGACGTACACACATATGTCAATGCCCTATAAGAAGTTAAAATTCCCAGATTATCAGCTAACAAATCTTACTTCATAATTGCAAATATTGGATTCAGCACTTTACACTCTGTTCATAAATAACCAACATATATTAAAAATATCTTTGGACATTTCATTAGCATTCCCAGTCCGCAATTCAAGCAAGAGCAAAGAGATCTCTAATAGTTCTCTCGTCCGAATCCAAAATACCTATTAGGTCAGTGTTTCATAAGTGATCCCGAAAGAGCAGACGACCCGCCTCGCCCTTTCCTCTTCTTCTTTTCGAATGACCCCCTCGACTGACCCCTCCTTTAGCGGTGCCTTCTTCTCGTAATGGAGCTGGTGGAATGCAGGTCTTCGTTGGTTCGTGCGCAGGTATCTGGCGGAATTATGCTCCCGCCAGTGGATAGTCACTTTATCATGAGATTGTGACAGGACCACGTGGAAGAAAAGGGTCCCTCCAGAACGGTTTTGAACTCCGATCTTTTGAGTCAGGGAAGATGTGGTTCGAGCGATGTTTCTTTGGTAGTTTTGTGTGAATTTGCTCATTATTCAAGTATTTTCAAAAATGTGAAATCAAAGGCATTTTCTTAGCATTGAATATCGATTAATAATAACAAGAAAAAAAAACCTTTTTCTTAGCATAGTATATTGAATAATAATAATAAGAAGAAGTGCATTTTTTTAGAATCGAATAAGAAGAAAAAAATTCCTTTTTTTAATATTGTACATCGAATAATAATAATAAGAAATGTTTTTTCTTAGTATTGTATATTGAATAATAATAAGAAGAAAATGCATTTTCTTAGCATTGTATATCTAATAATAATAATAAGAAGAAGAAAAAAAAATTTATTTTCTTAACAATGTATACCGAATAAGAAGAAGACGAAAATAAAAAATCGTTTTCGTTGTATATTGAATAATAAGAAATGCGTTTTCTTAGCATTGTATATCAAATAAGAAGAAGAAAAAAATGCATTTTCTTAGCATTGTATATCGAATAATATTAAGAAAAAAAATGCATTTTCTTATCATTGCATATCGAATAAGAAGTACGAAAAAAAAGCATTATCTTAGCAACTTATAAGAAACGTGTTGAATTACGTTATCATTTCAATTTTATCACTGATGCACATTAAATATCACAGTTCTTATTTTATTTAAAAAAATACCAACTGGAATTATTTAACGGCTTTTGGTTACTACCATTAATGAATATAGAGAAAATTTGCACTTCTCATTGTTGCAATTTTTAAGTTACAATTGTTTATTCTATATATTTGTAGAATTTCTAATGTGTTACCATAGCAACAGGATAAAACACATCTTAATTTTTGTAAGAGGTCCTTAATGTCCTTAAATATCTGGACTATATAAATATATCTCATTTTAAAAATAATAAAATATGTAGTTGATTATTAATCTAATTTGAGACACATTGCAAAAAACTTATGTTGAGAAGTTTTGAATGGAGATTTTTAACATATTTATAGGTAGTTTGATTTAATCCTTTCAGACCTAGTGTCCATTACAATTCTTTTAATTCACTGACTTCAGAGAGTTGAAATTTGTTCCATGGACAGATGAAAGATTAATCCTTTTGGCGTCTTTTTTGTTTCTTGGTTTGGAAACAGTCAACAGATTTTTACAGTTTGCTTTCTTTGAAAATTTCATCATTCTCCGATTTGCAAAAAGGTGAATAATTGTTTTGTTTTAGTCTTTTTTTTTCTTTATCTAGCTTTTTTACTTAACGAAATTAATAATTAAAACAAAAATTCAGTCGAAGTTCAAATGCTGAATATTTGACTTTTACAACTTCATTGACCATTTGTCCATTGCAATGGGAAAATGTGTAATTTCTTATAAATTAAGTTTTTTCTTTATTTTTTTACTTTAACATGTTTACTAGCATCATATTATGATTATGATGTTTTAACATGGTAATTATTTTTGTTACTCATAGCATTGAAGTCAGGTCTGAAAGGGTTAACTGTTAATGAAAACTCCTTATTGAAAACTAGCATTTAGTAATGTCCTTAAATCATTTTTAGAAGATCTGAAAAGATTAAGTTCGAGAACTTTTAGAGATTTTTCGAAATTCTTCCCTTTTTTTTTTTTTTCTTCTGAAATATTGAATTCAAAAGAAATAAAGAAAAAATATATCAAGGCTGGATGGACTGAAGGAAGAAGATATATATATATATGATATATTTATATGAGATATAGATATATGATATATTTTGACTCAATTCCTAATTTGAAGGAGTCATTTACTGATTTACTGAAATGACAGAAATGAAAAAAATTAAATTTTCAGAAATTATTTTTGACATTATTCTATGAATGTAATTAAAAAGAAATAAAAATTGTAACACTGTCTCTGAATTCATTGCAGAACGATTGCATATTTCAGCCTTTATTGAAATATCTTCAAAATTTTTATGTTGTATTTGTCTTCTAGTATGGGAATCAAATTGAAAATGGGTAGAAATTTCTGCGGTAAAAAAGAGAAAAATAAAAACCATTCTTTTTAAAAGATAAGCAATACTAATTAGAATTAAATCCATATATATTTCTTTTTAATTTCACATCACCATATACTAAATAAGTAAATTAGTATAACATTGTTTTTGAATTAAATGAAAAAAAGTGTAACATTCAATTTCTAAGTCAGCAATTTTGAATATATAATATGAGATACTGGTTATTGAAGATTCTACAGAATTATAGAGTGTCATGTAACACTACGAAATTTATCGAATTAAATTTGTAATTCGAGAAATTTAAAATTTAATGTAAAAAGTAAGATATTTTTTAATGCATCTAAAATTTAACAATTCAGATTTTTAAATTTATCTATGACATTTTTAATCTATTCAAACATTGTTATGAATAAAATTTATTTATTTTTATTTTATTTTAATTTTTATTTCTTTTAAATTTCCTATCACCATATACTAAATAATTAAATTATTATTATATTGCTTATGAGTTAAATAGAAATGAGTGTAACATTTAATTTCTCAATCAGCAATTTTGAGGATATACTATGAGATAATGGTTATTGAATATTCTACAAAATTATAAAGTGTCACGTAACACTACAAAATTTATCGAATTAAAATTTGTAATTCAAGAAATTTAAAGTTTACTAGACGTTAAAAAGCAAGATATTTTAGTGTAACTAAAATTTAACAGTATATTTACTCAGATTTTTAAATTTATCTACTGCATTTTTAATCTATTCAAACAGATTATGTTGAAATGAAAATGAATAAAAATTATCTCATGATAAGTTACAACATTTCTTAACGTATCTTATAGTTATTTCAGCTTCAACTACACTGAAGTGACAAAAGTCATGGGATAGCAATATGCAAATTTTCAGATGGCAGTAGCATCGCGTAGAACAGGTATAAATGCGCAGTGCTTTCGCAGAGTTTTCCTTTCTGTTCAAGTTATTCATGTGAAGAGGTTTTGACGTGATGATGACCGCACGACGGGAATTAACAGACTTTGAACGCGGAATGTTAGTTGGAGCTAGACGCATGGGTCATGCCATTTCGGAAATCGTTAGGGAATTCAACATTCCCAGATCCACTGTGTCAAGAGTGTGCCGATAGTATGAAATTTCAGGCATAACATCCCATCATGGACGGCGCAGTGGTCGACCGCCTGCACTTAACGACCGAGACCGGCGACGTCTGCAAAGAGTCGTACATTCTAACAGACAAGCAACACTGCGTCAAATAACCGCAGAAATCAATGTGGGACGTACAAGGGACTTGTCTGTTAGAACTGTGCGGAGAAATTTGGCTTTCTTGAGCTATTCCAGCAGAAGACCGACTCGAGTGCCTTTACTGACAGAACGACATCGCTTGCAGCGACTCTCGTGGGCACGTGAGCATATCGGTTGGTCCCTAGATGAATGGAAAACCGTGGCCTGGTCCGATGAGTCACGATTTCAGTTGGTAAGAGCTGATGGTAGGGTTCGAGTGTGGCTCAGACCCCACGAAGCCATGGACCCAAATTGTCAGCAAGGCACTGTTCAAGCTGGTGGTGGCTCCGTAATGGTGTAGGCTGTTTTTCATGGCATGGACTTGGTCCTCTGGTGCGACTGGACCGAACATTGACTGGAAATGCTTATGTTCAGCTACTTGGAGATCACTTGCAGCCATTTATGGACTTTATGTACCCAAACAACGATGGGATTTTTATGGATGACAATGCGCCATGTCACCGGGCCACAACTGTTCGCGATTGGTTTGAAGAACATTCTGGACAATTCCAACGAATGATCTTTCCACCTAGATCGCCCGACATGAATCTCATCGAGCATTTATGGGACATCATCGAGAAGTCTGTTCGTGCCCAAAATCCTGCACCATCAACGCTTTCACAATTATGGACGTCTATCGAGACAGCATGGCTCAATATTCTTGCAGAAGACTTCCAACGACTTGTTGAGTCCATGCCACGTCGAGTTGCTGCACTTCGCCGGGCGAAAGGAGGGCCGACGCGATATTAAGCAAAATATTATAAGTAAGATTAAGAGGTATCCCATGACTTTTGTCACTTCAGTGTATTGCAACTGCAACTGCAACTGTTTTCATTTCAACAGCACTAAGAACAAAAATTACTACGGGCAACAAAACAAAAAATGTAACAGTGATTAATCCCATATAACCACACATATTGAAATCTTTGATTTCGGATTAAGTAAAGTAATAAATTGGTTAAAAATAAATTCAGTCAAATTATAAATAAATTATAATATTTTGCAGTAATTAACTACAAGCTTTTCTAAAGAAAACACCCTATATTATAGAATAAATAAGTGTATTCAAAATAGAAGTAGTGTAGTAGAATAAATAAATGTATTCATATGTTAGTAGAAATAAATGTATTCAAAAATCTAGGGAGGTTTGAGAAAAGTGACGAAATTATGAGTGCATTGACTTTGAATTTTTTCTTTGTAATCGCGTAATTGTGACTCCTCAACCATGAAGTTGTGTTGTTTTAAGATAAGTCAAGTCTACTTTCCAAAAAATACGTGCATTTAACTAAGTAGCATCTTAATGGTATCATTACAACTACTAAAACAAGAGCCACTTTTTGTAATTATATAAGCCATTGCACAAGATCTAACGTTTGCTGTCTCAGGTCAGTAAATTATATTTTATTTTCACAAATTTAGTGAGAAAATGTGATGCACCATATATAAAATGTAAAATCCCTTATTACATCTGTAATAAGCTATAATTCAGAAAATAATCGTAAAGAAATATGCTCTGCATTGTTTGAACTCCATATAATATGGTTCATTCAGCATTTTAGAAAAGCCAATAAAAATATAATAATAAGAACATAACAAAAACTGACATATAAAATTCATAATAAAAACTTTGGGAAACAAGGATTTTATGATCTCTTTTGGAAAATTTTTGGAATTATTTTATAGCATATTTCCCATAACTTTTATTTAAATAAACATTAAAAATAATAATTACAACATTTATAATTTTTGCTTAAGCGTTAGTTAAAAATATGAATTTAGAGAAAAGAAAATTAAACTCCTCCATATTTCGTTTTTTAATAAGATACAAGCATGCGCACTACTGATGTATTATGTAAGTTAACATTCAAGTTTACATGTTATATTAAAAGGTACTTATTTTACTTATACTACCACCTATATTTCTCATTTCATATGACGAAAGAAATAAAAGAATAACAAAAAAATTACATTTGTGACTGTCATGTAAAAGAATTAAATGGTTTTAGAGTTATAAGAAAGTTTTTTTTAATATAAATTTTATTAAGTTAAGTTTGGATTTCAACAAACCTAATTTTAAACCAAATTAACATTTCTAAATAATATTTTTTAAGTAACGAAAGCTCTTAACAATAAAATAATAAAATTTTGATTTTATTTTAAAAAAAACAAAAACTTATTCTTGACATCATTAGAATTCACGCGAGAAATTTAACCACCTTAGAAATAAACAGCATAAATTAGCTAACAATTTCTACTTTGTTTATAACCAATTATATCATATAATCGAAACAAATTTCAGCTGTAAAATAGTGAAGTATAGAAACATATATTTATTTATTTATTATAAATGCATTGAGTTTTTAGTAAATAATAATTTAACACTAAATTTTAAAAAGAAAATATATATATATATTTGTAAACAAATAAATGACTAGATTTTAATGAAATTAATAAACTCATTAGAAAAATAATTAAAATATTATTTTCAGTGTATGCCAAACAAAAGAGAACCATTAATGAAATGAAAAAATACTTAGAATTTTATAGGACTGAATTTTCTTTCATCTTTTGTTTTCAGTAATTCTGTGTTCAGTGATACAGAAAAATTATAAAAACAATAAAATAAAAAAATGATATTTAAATATAAATGAGATTCATTCGCACATACAGAGTTTTTATATTTTTCACGAATTTATCTATTTGTCTTGATATTCTTATTTGTCTTTATATATTTAGCAAATTTATTCAACACAATTTACTTTTGAGCACCATTTATTAAAATCAATGATATATTCATTTATAAGTTGTAATATTTTCAAATTTTTATGTATAAATGTTTTATGTACACTCAATGCCAAATGCTAATTTCGAGAAGGCAATCTGAATTCTTTTAATTTGACTCAATGAAATTAAATCAAATTAAAATGAATTTGAAGTTTGAAATTAATTCCATAACTGGCAGTGACTGGCTCAACTTTTAAGTAGTTACAAACAATAGAGTAAAATTGGAAAAAGAATTAAAAAATCATTATTGGCAAGATTTTTTTCTATGACACAGAGATTTTGAAATTACTTTATTTATTTGAAATTACTCTCAGGTTTATATCTTCTGGAGGTATATGTTGCAGTCGCTGCTTTCAGAAACGAGGAGACATAATTGGGATTGTGACGATGTTTGTAAGGATCTCACATCGATAGTCAAACTACCGTATTGGAGTATTCTGGGTTTTCTCTCATACGACATGCAAATGCAGGACAATTTCCTTGAAAAATCTTACAAAAGGAAATGTTCGCCTCTCATTGCCCTTTGGCGGTCTGTTCGTGGTATACATAAGGGCAATAAGAGCTTCTCTCAAAATCATTAAAACATTTGATGATTTAATGATTAAACTATTAAATATTTCAAAATTAACTTTTTATAATAGCATATACTAAAAGTTAGATTTTTTTTCATAGAATTAATAGTGTTTCATGTAGTAGATTTTTTACTAAGAGAAATAATCAGTACTCTTAAAATTTATAAGCATATCAAATTAATGTAACGTTTCAAAAAAAATATTCAGATGTATTATGCAAGTGATGAAAGGATAAAGATAACCTTTTTTTTCACCTATTCCATTTTTTTTCTGTTAAAAAAAAAAAAATGCCCTGCGTAAAGTAGTGTTCTACGTAACTTAATCTTGCACGTGAGAAGAATCCAAAATTACAAAAAAAAAAAAAAAAAAAAAAAAATGTATCTTTTATAAGAATTTGTTACATTTTATCATGTTAATGTTAAAGTTTATGTAGATTAATGTACATACTTCTGGAATAAATCAGAGAAATTACAATAAAACAAAGTTCCGAGAGTAATATTATTATCTTCAAAGAGAAAGTGGAAGGTAAACTTTAATTCACAAATCTTTGTGACATGCAAATTTAACATGATCAGAATTTTTATTACCGGATTAACTTCTGTAAATGTCACTATATCGGCTAATTTTTCAAAAATTTCATTATCTCAAAAACTATAACGAAAAAAATTAATGGTGCCTTCAGTGTAGTCTTTATGCTTTTATCTTCAAGCTTCATGAAAAAGTCGGCATTGACCGATAAGCTGAGTATAAGATGATAAAAGAATTTTTCTTTAAAAGTTTGAAACGCTTTAAATGTAAATATTTCCATTTCTGAATGAATAGGAATTGCTTTCATAATAATAGGTATGAGTAAATTTATAAATAATAATAATTATAGTGCTCTAGTAGGAATACCTTTCATATCTTCCGAATATCATATTGTTGAATCTTTATTTTTTGACTAGTCTTTTATTTTTTTTTATTTCAATTATTATAATTATTTTAATTGGGATAACAACAAATGATTAGTAAAATTTTCGATTAATTTTTTTAAGTAAAAAAAATGACTATTCTTCATACTAGAAATCCTATTGAATTATCTATTTTACAACTTCGTTTTACATTATATTTGCATGAAGGCAACCTTCAGAACACATTATTAATATCCATTTAAAAATAAAAATTTCAGTTACTGTGATGGGAAATGAAATACCAACACCAAGAAGAAATTAGCTTTGGAGAAGGAAATTTAGTCAGAGTATTTGTCTAAGTAACATATGTATTTGATTAAAGTTCCAAGGTCACAGGATAAGTTATGCGCTGGTAGAGCCAATTCAATCATGGAATGGTGATACAATAATAATCATTTCAGTCTAAACGATTTTAAAATCAAGCATGCAAATTAGTATGTATTGCGTCGTAAAGGTGCCGTATGTCATTTTGTGAATGGAATTCCATGCCTGTTGCACTTGGTTGCAAATCAATAACGGTCCGTGCTGGTATAATAGTGCTACGAGAAGATGGATTTTCCATTCGCGATTTTTCCGAAATAATTGCCATCCACTGCGTATGATTGGTCATATGCAGCAGTGACCATGAGAAAATAGTGTCTCAAGAAGCCATTACATTCAAGGATCCACAAGGGCCATTACTGAGAGGAACGACCGTCGTGTTCGCCGTATGGCTGTAGAGCACCGTACTGCATCTGCAGCAGAAATTCGAATTTCTATTGACACCAGAGTGACACAGCGAACAATAACAAATTGATTACTTGAAGAGCAACTCCAAGCCAGACGTGCTGTAAAGTTTGTCATTTCAAAATCACCCTCATCTGCGACTTCAGTGGTGTCAAGTTACAATTTATTGGAAGACAAACTGGAGATTTGAGAACCTTTTTGTCCTGCTTGTTTCTGTATGTTTGAAAGAAGGAGGCTAGGTTAGTGCTTGGTGCCAATCTGCTTCTTAAACACTATGAATCTACACTACGGATTATGGTCTGAGGATCAATTTCCTATGAAAGCAGGAGAACTTTTGTCATTATCCCACGCATCTTGACAGCAAATTTGTCCGTCAGACTGATGATTGAGTTAGCTGTGCTGTCATTTTTTATCACAATTCCAAGGGGCCTTTTCCAACAGGCCGTTTTTCTCGTTCCTATACTGCTGTTTCTGCCAATGTGCTCTACTGAGTTTCGATATGTCGCCTTGGTGTGATCTTTTTTTTATCGAGTATATATTGGGCATCATAGAACGACAAATCCAGCGTCATTCACAAGTAGGGCGAGCCATTGCTGATCTAACTGGTCAAGTACAGTAAGCATGAAACTCCTTCTCAGAAAATTGCATACGCCATCTGTACGACACAATGCATTACCGTTTGCATGCTTGCATTCAAAATTCTTGGACACTACAGAGGTTAATTACTTACTGAATACAGTTTACAGTTTTCAGGTAAGTAATTACTTACTGAATACAGTTTACTTTATTGAATGGAAAGTAACTTTTACGAGTAGGATTGAATATTAATCCTACACCTAACAAACATTACCACTTTGTATTAATCTCTAAATTATTATCTATAGAAAGGAGGAAAAATACAATGTTGTTTTTACAACTAAATAATTAAGTTTATACTTAAATTAAATTAATAAACTTTTTATATACCCAATTAAAATTATATTAATTCACTCTATTTTTATGGGGGTAATTTTGCTCAAATCAATAAGTTACCCTTTATTTATAGGGAAAAAAAGGCATTTACTTAAAACTAATCAGATAAGATAATTATAATTGATCAGACTAAAATTCATTGCTTATAATTGATGCATTATTGATGTATTACTTTTAATTGATGTATTATTGATGTATCATTACGTATAATTGATTATTATTATAATCATTGCTTGTAATTGATTATTATAATGATCATTACTTATAATTGATCAGATTAAGATAATTAAGCGCATAAATTAATAAAATATGAGTATTTTTCAAATGTCTAGCGTTGATTTTTAAGTGACAAATTAATTATAAATACTATTGCAATATTTCTTAAAATATTAATTATGTTTCATTTATAATAAAACGACAATACTATTTATGTCACTACTAAATTAGTAAGCATATAAATAACTTAAGTTAATAAAATTTGAAGGACACTATAAAAGGAAAAATGGTACATTTTTAGAATCTACTAACATTAACATTGTAATTTTCCTTAAAAGATCAAGTAATCACTTATTTAGAGGGAAGAGAAATAAAACAAATGCGTTTCTATTTACTAAAGAGGTATTCCTAAAGAAGAAATAACTCTCGAATCTGTTGTGAGTGGTGACATATCAATGAATTATATTATTTAAGTCTAACTTAAACATTGTAATTTTCCTTAAAGGATCAAGTAATCACTTATTTAGAGGGACAAAAAATAAAACAAATGCACTTCTATTTACTAAAGAGGTTTTCCTAAAGAAGAAATAACTACCGAATCTGTTGTCAGTGGTGACATATCAATGAATCAGGATCGAGGAAAGCACTAAAACTTTTGAAGTGACAAATTAATTATAAATACTATTGTAATTTTTTTTAAAAACATTAATTATTTTTTATTTATAAATGTAAAAGGACAATACTATTTATTTCACATCTGAATTAGTAAACATATAAGTGACTTGAATCAATAATATTTGAAGGACACTATAAAAGGAAACATGGTACATTTTTAAAACTTACTAACATTAACACTGTAATTCTCCTTAAAGCATCAAGTAATCACTTATTAAGTGTATAAATAGTTTAAATTAATAAAATATGAGTATATACCAAATGAAGAGTTGATTTTAAGTTCCAAATGAATTATAAATACTATTCGTAATGTAAATTGTAATTTTTCTTAAAACATTAATTATCTTGCATTCATAAAGGTAAAAATACAATGCTATTTATTTCACTGCTGAATTAATAAGCATAACTTCAGTCAATAAAATATTGAAAAATGGTACATTTTTAGAATCTACTGACATTAACATTGTAATTTTCCTTACAGCATCAAATAATCACTTATTTAGAAAGGGAGGGAATAGAGAAAATTAAATAAATGCGTTTCTATTTACTACAATTACCTTCACGAATAATTTAAATTCATAAGCTACGAGTATGTGTTAAATAACGAGTGTTGATTTTTAAGTGACAAATTAATTGCAAATACAATTCGTAATGATAACTTTGTAATTTTTCTTAAAACATTAATTATCTTGCATTCGTAAAAGTAAAACGACAATAAAATTTCACAGCTAAATTAGTAATTTGAACCAATAAAATATTGAAGAATACTATCAAATGAAAAATGGTATATTTTTAAAATCTAACTTAAACATTGTAATTTGCCTTAAAGTATCAAGTAATCACTTATTTAGAAGGAGTAGTTAGTATTTAGTTAATATAAAAAATAAAATGAATGCACTTCTATTTACTAAAGAGGTATTCCTAAAGAAGAAATAACTCTGGAATCTGTTGTCAGTGGTGACATATCAATGAATCAGGAGCGAGAAGAGCACTAAATCTTTTGAAGTGACACCGTCTCGGCCATCTCCACGGGGGGCGAGACAGTATTGCCTCTGCTCGGGAAACAACTCAGGCGGCAAATGGGAACGGACAGCCACGATGACAATCAAGTTCTTTGACGTGAGAAAAATGCTCGGCTCGAATTTCGATTAGATAGCTGGCTCGCAAAAGAGCTTTCGCTGTTGTTGCTTTTTTTCTGGTTTTTTTAAAATAAAGAAATAAAACGAATGCTTAGAGTTGGAAAGTAGGTATTAGTAGATACCTTTTTACTGCTTACGTGCCGTAAACAAGTAAACTGTCGTTGAGGATTTTCATTCACAATTTCCGAGAGGAGACGGTACAGGAGTTGAATAAGAGATTAAAGTTCGTGTGCGGACAGTTGAAGTTGAATAACAGACAAGAAAGAGAAATATGACATTGACTAGACAGCTTTAACGTGAATGTGAAAGGAGTAATAATAACAGTTTAAAATATACGATGATGCCAAGTGGCAGTTGTCAAAAGGAAAAGCATTGCCATAAAGATTAATGGTTGTTTTAAATTTAATGAGACGTATAAGATTTTGATTTGGTTCTCTTACATATCCATAATAATATTTTTTTAAAAATAAGAGCATTTGATTACATTGCCAAAAGATGCTACAAATCCTTAAAAATGTCCAAACATGAACATCAAAAATTATATTAGAATTATTTATTCAGAGCTAAAATTTTTATCCGAGTAATTTATGTTATAGAAAAAAGAAAACCTCGTAATTCGTAAGAATATTGCATTTTAAATATCTGTAATAAATTCCGCTCTTTTAAATATCTGTAATAAATGCCTCTTTTTAAAGAAAGAAAAATGCAAAATAAAGAAAAACAAGAAAATTAATGTGAATATCAGAAGAGGACCACACATTCTTAAGCATGTTAAACTTCAAAAGAGAGAAAGAAAACGAATGCGGAGAATTGGAAGTAGGTATTAGTAGATACCTTTTTACTGTTTGCGTGCAGTAAACAAGTAACTGTCGTTGAGAATTCTCATTCACAATTTCAAGATGAGATTGGTACAGGAGCTGAATAAAGGATTATAGTTTGTGTGTGGACAGTTGAAGTTGAATAACAGACAAAAAAGAGAAATATGACATTGACTAGACAGCTTTAACATGAATGTGAAAGGAGTAATAATAACAGTTTAAAATATACGATGATGCCAAGTGGCAGTTGTCAAAAGGAAAAGCATTGCCATAAAGATTAATGGTTCCTTTAAATTTAATGAGACATATAAGATTTTGATTTGGTTCTCTTACACATCCCTAATAATATTTTTTTAAAAAAAAAAAAAAAAATAAGAATATTTGATTACATTGCCCAAAGATACTATAAATCCTTAAAAATGTCCAAACCTGAAGATCAGAAATTATATTATAATTATTTATTCAGTGCTAAAATTTTTATCTCAGTGATTTGTGTTATAGAAAAAAGCAAACCTCGTAATTCGTAAGAATATTGCATTTTATTTTGTTCTTTTAAATATCTGTAATAAATGCATCATTTTAAAAGGAAAAAAAAATTGCAAAATAAGGAAAAATAAGAAAATTAATTTGAATATCAGCAGATGACAACAGATTCTTAAATATGTTAAACTTCAAAAGAGAGAAATAAAACGAATGCGGAAAGTTGTAATTAGGTATTAGTAGATACGTTTTACTATTTGCGTGCCGTAAACAAGTAACTGTCTTTGAGAATTTTCATTCACAATTTCAAGAACAGATGGTACAGGAGCTGAATCAGGGATTAAAGGTTCTCGTTTGTTTCGTTGGTTTCTTACATATCCCTAATATATGTTTTAAAGAAAAAAAAAGTGGGAGCATTTAAGTACATTGTTTGAAAATACTAAAAATTCTTAAAAATGTCCAAACCTGAGAGTTATAATTTATATTAGAATTATTTATTCAGTGCTGAGATTTTTATCTGAGTAATTTATGTTATAGAAAAAAGCAATTTGTAAAAAGATTGTATTCATTGCCACAAAAATGTTCTGATAGTAAATTAAGACTTCAAGGCACGAACAATATTTTTTTTGCTCTTATAGATATCTGTAATAAAACCTTCCCTTTAAAGAAAAAAATTACAAAATAATGGAAAACAAGAAAATTAATTTGAATATCAGAAGACGACCATATATTCTTAAATATGTTAAACTTCAAAAGAGAGGCATAAAACGAATGCGGAGAGTTGGGAGTAGGTATTAGTAGATACCTTTTTACTGTTTGCGTGCCGTAAACAAGTAGCTGTCGTTGAGGACTTTCATTCACAATTTCAAGATGAGATGGTTCAGGAGCTGAATGAGGGATTAAAGTTTGCTGCGGTTAGTTCGTTTGACGTTGAATAACAGAGGAGAAAGAGAAATATGACATTGAATACGAGTCTGGATAAACATTTGGATTAGGCTTGTTTGACTTGACAGCTTTAACAAGAATGTGAAAGGAGTAATAATAACAGTTTAGAATATAGGATGATGCCAAGTGGCAGTTGCCAAAAGGAAAAGAATTGTACGCATTGCCATAAGGATTAATCAATGTTTTAAATTTAATGAGACGTATAAGATTTTGATTTAGACTCTTACATATTCCTAATAATGCCTGTTTAAAAGTGAAGAAAAAAGTAAGAGCTTTTAATTACATTGCCGGAAGACACTACAAATATTTAAAAATGTCCAAACATGAACATCATAAATTATCTTAGAATTATTTATTCAGTGCTAAGGTTTTTATCCCAGTAATTTATGTTATACAAAAAAAGCAAACCTCGTAATTCGTAAGAAGTAAAAATCTGTAAGTTTAAATATCTGTAATAAATTCCTCTCTTTAAAGAAAAAAATTACAAAATAAAGAAAAACAAGAAAATTAATTTATATATCAGAAGATGACCACACATCCTTTAATATGTTAAACCTCAAAAGAGAGAAATAAAACGAATGCGGAGAGTTGGAAGTAGGTACTAGTAGATAGTTTTTAGTGTTTTCGTGCCGTAAACAAGTAACTGTCGTTGAGGATTTTCATTCGCAATTTCAACAGGAGATGGGTACAGGAGGAGCTGAATAAGGGATTAAATTTTGCGGCGGACATTTCGTTTGACGTTGAATAACAGAAGAGAAAGAGAAATATGACATTCAATACGGGTCTGGATAAACATTTGGATTAGGCTTGTTTGACTTGACAGCTTTAACATGATTGTGAAAGGAGTAATAATAACAGTTTAAAATATACGATGATGCCAAGTGGCAGTTGCCAAAAGGAAAAGAATAGTATGCATTTCCATGAAGATTAATGGTTGCTTTAGGTTTAATGAGACGTATAAGATTTTGATTTGGTTTCTTTACATATTCCTAATATTTAAAAAAAAATATATATAAAAAGTACGAAAATTTTAATTATATTGTCTGAAGATACTACAAATCCTTAAAAATGTGCAAACCCGAAGCGTTATAAATTATTTATCCAGTGCTAAAATTTTTATGTGAGTAATTTATGTTATAGTAAGAAACAAATCTCGTAATTCGTTAAAAGATTGCATTCATTGCCACGAAAAGTTATGATTGTAAATTAAGATTTAATGGTATGTGCAACATTTTATGCTCTTTTT
The DNA here is from genome assembly GCA_021605075.1 of Caerostris darwini. Taxonomy (NCBI): domain Eukaryota; kingdom Metazoa; phylum Arthropoda; class Arachnida; order Araneae; family Araneidae; genus Caerostris; species Caerostris darwini. The sequence continues at coordinate 772,328 of BPLQ01000233.1, forward strand.
GTGCTCTTTTAAGTTATCTGTAATAAATTCGTCCTTTTAAAGAAAAAAATTGCAAAAGGAAGAAAAACAAGAAAATTAATCTGAATGTTGGAAGAAGACCACACAATTTTAAATATGTTAAACTGCAAAAGAGAGAAATGAATTTTTGCAATCTTCTTCAAATTATGCTAAAAATAAGCATACAAAGTATTCTATAATGTGTTTTCGTGATAAATAAATCTATACTAATAAAATGTAGCATTTATAATTTATTGTAGTAAATGTATATGTATTGCGAGTTAACGATATATTTTAAATGCTTAAAGTAGCCTAATGGACGAATGGTTAGCTCTCCGTACCATGCGTTTCCAGTTCAAATCCTGGCTGAGCTATAAATATTTGCAGTGATTCAAAATCAACTTTAAACATTATGTCCCGGTCTAATTAACTCTTGTATACAAAAAAAATGACCATAGTGACACATACTAAATATTTAAATTTATTACAAATTTTAGAAAATAAAACAAAATTAATTAAATGCAACATTTAAAAAAGGCTACAAATCCTTAAAAATGTTTAAAAAACATAATGTAAGATTTTTTTTTCATCAAAGTAATTTATAGTGTGATAAATTTAACTATAGTGATTCTTATAAATAATCCTTTAAATCAATTTTATATGCATTCAAAATCATTTCTTGAGACAATAGAAAAAATTAAAAAGCATAAATAATCCACTGGCTTGGCCATTGTCCGGCCTCAGCCCGTATATATATATATATGAAATAATTAAGCTTTACCTTTAACTAAAAAATATTAGCTCCGTTACAGTAGTAGTTACAAATTTCTATAGTATCGTATCACTTAAATTTAATACTACAAATAATTAATTAATTTTTCCAATCATAATAAATCTTGTAAAATTTTAATTCGGAACCATATAACTTTTAGCATTTCTTTCATGTGGCTTATATTTAAGAAAGCATTGTTAAAAACACATCATTATAATAAATTATTGTTGGGATTAAGCTGAATATAAAGAAAAGTCTTACAGTGACCGCTTCTTTCATGATTCTGGTATAGTACAACTCATCTGAATGTTTACTACTTAAATTTTGTTTCCTGTCAAAATGTATTTGTATTACATAATATTTCACTTTCAATTCTAATGAATAAACATTTAAAATAGAGAAAATTAATATAAAACGTCAAGATTAAGTTAAAGAACATAAAGATAAAACAAATTACTGAAGGATTAGAATATAAATTATAAATTTTGAAATATGTTTTTTAAACGAATTTTAATTTTGAAACTTAATAATTTCAGCAAAAGCAAATTTAAAAAAAAAGATACGAATCTCGAATGCACAGTAATAAATCAAATAATTTTTTATTTACGTGAATTTATTTTCGTTTCATTTGGCAGTACTTTTTAAAAGTAATAAAAAAATGATACTGCTTATGCTAACTAATAAGTAAATGACACGGTGAATGGATTATTTATTACAACAAACCAGTGAACAAAATATTATTTTTAAATATGTTCAATTTTTTTTTAAAAAACAAATGATGATTAACTGGTTGCCATTGGAAATTGAAACGAAATCCATTTATCATTTGAATCCGATATAAATTATAAATTTTGAAATATATTTGTAAGCGAATTTTTAAACGAATTTTAATTTTGAAACTTAATAATTTCAGCAAAAGCAAATTTAAAAAAAAGATACGAATCTCGAATACACGGTAATAAATCAAATAATTTTTTATTTACGTGAATTTATTTTCGTTTCATTTGGCAGTACTTTTTAAAAGCAATAAAAAAATGATACTGCTTATGCTAACTAATAAGTGAATGACACGGTGAATGGATTATTTATTACAACAAACCAGTGAACAAAATATTATTTTTAAATATGTCCAATTTTTTTAAAAAAACAAATGATGATTAACTGATTGCCATTGGAAATTGAAACGAAATCCATTTATCATTTGAATCCGATATAAATTATAAATTTTGAAATATATTTTTAAGCGAATTTTTAAACGAATTTTAATTTTGAAACTTAATAATTTCAGCAAAAGCAAATTTAAAAAAAAGATACGGATCTCGAATACACGGTAATAAATCAAATAATTTTTTATTTACGTGAATTTATTTTCGTTTCATTTGGCAGTACTTTTTAAAAGCAATAAAAAAATTATACTGCTTATGCTAACTAATAAGTGAATGACACGGTGAATGGATTATTTATTACAACAAACCAGTGAACAAAATATTATTTTTAAATATGTTCAATTTTTTTCAAAAAAACAAATGATGATTAACTGGTTGCCATTGGAAATTGAAACGAAATCCATTTATCATTTGAATCCGATATAAATTATAAATTTTGAAATATATTTTTAAGCGAATTTTTAAACGAATTTTAATTTTGAAACTTAATAATTTCAGCAAAAGCAAATTTAAAAAAAAGATACGAATCTCGAATACACGGTAATAAATCAAATAATTTTTTATTTACGTGAATTTATTTTCGTTTCATTTGGCAGTACTTTTTAAAAGTAATAAAAAAATGATACTGCTTATGCTAACTAATAAGTAAATGACACGGTGAATGGATTATTTATTACAACAAACCAGTGAACAAAATATTATTTTTAAATATGTTCAATTTTTTTAAAAAAACAAATGATGATTAACTGGTTGCCATTGGAAATTGAAACGAAATCCATTTATCATTTGAATCCGATATAAATTATAAATTTTGAAATATATTTTTAAGCGAATTTTTAAACGAATTTTAATTTTGAAACTTAATAATTTCAGCAAAAGCAAATTTAAGAAAAAGATACGGATCTCGAATACACGGTAATAAAGCAAATAATTTTTTATTTACGTGAATTTATTTTCGTTTCATTTGGTAGTACTTTTTAAAAGCAATAAAAAAATTATACTGCTTATGCTAACTAATAAGTGAATGACACGGTGAATGGATTATTTATTACAACAAACTGGTGAACAAAATATTATTTTTTAGTAGGTTTTTCTAAAAAAAAAAAAAATGATGATTAACTGGTTGCCATTGGAAATTGAAACGAAATCCATTTATCATTTGAATCCGATGCATTTGTGTTCAAATGCAATGCTATCTGGTCATGTTTCTATCAAAGGAAGAATTTATTTAAAGTTCATTTTTCCTCTTCTTGTATAGATAAAGCTGTTTGGAGTATGAGAAAGTTTTAATCTGTCGTTTTTATCTAATTTTTCTTTTTATTTTCACACGGAAGGCAGAACTAATCATTATTAATTTGAAACATCTCTCTAAAGTATCTTTTTTAAATCGCGGTTTTATAATTGTAATTTTTTTAAAACTAGTAGTTCTAGATCCTTTTTTTTCTCTTAATAAATCACGATAAAATGTGAAGATGAAATTTATGTTGCCGAAATGAATTAAACGGATATTGTAGAAAGGGTTTCATTTTGATAAATTGTGATTCTTTTTATACTGCTAATAAGTTTTAAATGTTAACTTTGACTGTATAACTGTTAATAAATTTTATAACTAATAACTTTTAAATTGCATAACTGTTAATAAGTTTTATAACTAATAACTTTTAACTGTTTTAATCCTAGTTAAAAGTTCAATATTATTACAAGTTTTTATCTTCGATGAACTTCTTAATTTTAATTCTAATTTTTTTATATAAGTGCATTAAAAGGAATAGAATCAATATTAATATAGGCAAATTAAATAGTGAATAATTATGAATTAGAATATCAAATCAAAATATTTTTGGAGGGCCTGGTGGCCGAATGGCTAGCACTCTGGAGCTCGGTACCACAGGTTTCGTGTTTGTGTCCCGGTGGTGCCGTGGATGTATGTAGTGGTTCGGTATCCACATTAAACCGTAGATCCCGGTCTAATAGGATCGTAGAGCGTTGTGGGGGTAGTGTTACTTGCATCCGTAGCATGTCTTCACGCTACACGTGGCCCCTGGGTAGTGCTAAATGAGTGACAGCGGTGCAGTCCTTTCTTACGACATAAAGATTAATTGTTTCTGCATTGCCAATTGCATTGGAACAACAACAAAATATCAAATTGACGGATCTTGGATAAAATACACAAATCAACATCATTTTTTTTAGATCTGAGTGGGAAAAAAAGCATTTTTTAAAAAACTTTGGACATAGTAGAGTTTATTTTTCCACTCATTAAAAAAAAAAAGTTTAAAAAAGAGGACCACCGAAGCAGGTTCATATTTCACATTCTGCTAAAATATTGTTTTCTTAAATGTTGACCCCCATTTTCTTTCAATTCTCAAATGCACAAGCCTAATACTTCACATGAAAATCGTGAAAAATTTACTGATATAAAGAATCGAAAACTCCGAAAAGATGACAGGTATGAATATTCAATTCTCTTATGTATGAAATTTTATGTTCGCTGTTTTCTTTAAAAATAAAAGTCGTGCATTTATAGAATGTGTTTAGTAAGGAATATCTAAATCATTAAAATATTAAGAAAATGGTTTCCTCTATACTTTGAAGCTAATTAAGTAATTATGGGGTATCATAATCTCTGACCCTGCTGTACTACGATATTTTAACCCACAAGTTACAGGTATATATGAAACGATTATAAATATCAGAGATTTACAAATAAAAACTCATGATATTTACTTATCTTCCTACTCATAAAATATCATTGATTATACTGTAATATAATCTGTCAGTAAGTAGACGGCCTTGACCCACCATGCGGCTATTGCGACATTGAGTAAGATACTATAATATATTCCATTTCATGTTCCCCCTTCACGCTCGTTTTGATTGAATAAATATTTACAAAATTATTAAATGAATGTTTATCTAAGATTTTTCATTTATACTACCTTGTCGATTATTAACTTGTATACCTTGCTTTTCTTGTCTTCATTATCACCACGTTGAGCATGTTATTATCCTGGCTTAAAATTTGTAATACCTTAAATAACTTGTGCAGAGAAAAATTCTATATCAGATTTGCATTAATAAATAAGTTATTACTATTATCATATATATAATAAAAATTATCTTTAGAAAAGATTAATCTGCCGTGTCATTACAATTAATTTCACAACAAATAAACTATTAGAATAAATTAAGTATCGATGAACGGTAATTCATTGGCAGATAATTATAATTTTATATATTTACTTGAATTATTATTTTATGTGTTTACGTTATAATTATTATATTATCTTAATAAAAAATTCGTGGCGACAGTGGAAAATATAATTTTTATGAATTATCCAATCATAAATTATTGAAATTTATAAAAATATTAATAATTATTTAAGAGTTAGTAACTTTGAAATGTGTATTACCTAAATCTTTTAAAATTACTCATGTTTATATTATTGCTGTATTACCTTTGAGATTATTCCTGCTTGTATTTTTTAAGGAGTTTTTATGTGTATTTTCTCCCCATGCGATATTCAAATATTATAAAAATGCAATTATAATAACATTTTAAATAGAAAAGATTAATAAAAATTATTTAAATAACTTATTTTTTTTTTTTTTTTTCATCTTACAGTCAAAAACGATTCATATTTGAATTAATTTTTGAACAGATTTCTTTTAAATACTTCGAATTAAATATTTCGAGATTAAAACCTTTTTCCTTCCAACTGTGTGCAGTGTCCTGCAGTGCGGAACGGACATACCATGTGTAATCTACTCATGGATAGATGGAAAGGAGTAGCTTCTGTTGTGATATGGAGCACCCGTAAGTAGAAGTATGACTTGGCTCCTTGACGATGTTACAGTCATATGAGATCGGGACCTACATCTTAAAATGGATTCCGAACCACTACAAACATCCATGACATCGCCGGGACTCGAACTCAAAAACTGGGGTACCGAGCGCTAGATACTCGGCCATTCAAGCCCTCATTCCAATTGACTGAGACATGTGCTTAAAAGTAATTTATAGGTTCTTAAAATCTTCTCAACATTTACTTCTCCATCTATATATATATATATGTGTGTGTGTGTAAATGCAAAGCATGAGTGAAATAAACAAAGCTTAACGTAATGTCAATATTACTCTTCAACATATTTATTTCCAATATTATATTCTTAAAAAAAAATTTGTAAAATTCTAGAATAAAAAATACATTTAAATATGTATAACATATAAGCGTGAAATGTTTTCCAAACTCTTGTAATAGGAGATAATAATCTCTAAAACTTAAACAACGATTAAATTTTTATTTTAACCAAAAAGCATTTCATTAGTACACATGCAAATATCGTTAGGAAAAAAGAAGTGTTGCATTTAACACTTTCATGGAAAAAAAAAAATCGCCAAATGCCGCCAAAACAAACCACCAGTTACGCATGAGTTAGCAAAGCAACAGGTGGTGTAGAGAAAGCGGAAAGTTACAACTCTTACACCCCCCACTTTATAGTGGGTGATACAGTTTGTGAACATGGAAAAGGAAGTGTCCTTTTGTTGATTAGAGAAAGATGTATTGTCAGATATAATTTTCTACGTTATAAAAAAGGGTTACTGTAATGTTACCTAAAAAAAAAATCACTGCAATAGCTAATGATTATTTTTCTTTTAAGCATTTTGGAGGCGAAAAAATTTTATTGGTAATATTCAGGCAAACACAAAGAAAATTGATAAGTATAGTTTATTATCATTCTTTTATATGAAATAAGGGGTTTCTTTCTCACGATTTTTTAACTCGAACTTATCATTTCACTCTTAAGTGAAAAAGAAAACCAATAAATGTGTCTGACATAATTTTAAATAAAAGCGGGATTCATAGGAAAGATGAAGAAATTAGAAATAATTTTTAGATATTATTTCGGTGAACTTCATAAATTTTTAAAACTGCTTAAGATTATTTATGAACTTTAAAATTTTCCTAAAAACACATACATATTTCTTTTGAAACGCATTTAGTCTCTCATCATCATCAATAGCGCGTCCGTCCAGGGTGGGCCAAGACTCTCCTTTGAAGAGATTGTCATGCATTTCTCTGGATGACAATGGTCCTTCAATTCTTAACCTTCAGTAGAGCAAAATCTTTTTCAGCTGCGTCTATCCATCGCAACTTGGGTCATCCTCTTCCTCTTTGTCTCTATGGCTTTGCCAAAACGAGCCTTTTTACAGGGTTTAAATCATTCCTTCTAATATATTGATCTTAATAACTTTTATAATATCTGGGTCTTTATAGTATTTGTAAATTCCTGCTTTGCACCGTCCTCTCCTAGAATCACTTTCCCTAACACCGTTTAGTCTCTATGTGGCAACAGTTTGTCCCTTATTACAGCTCATTCTAATTCCCTAAATAGAAGAGTAAAATTCTACTTTCCCTACAATTTTCAAACAATAATTCAATTTTAAGTTATTTCAATATCTACTGATTATTTTCTTAACTTTTATTTAACTCCTAAGAGAAGGCACAAGTAAGGATTTGATCCTATTTTTTTTCCATTGACAATTTCAGGAGATTCTCAAAATCGATAAATGGCATTCTTGTACAAGCCTACTATACATAATTCATAATAGTTGAATGTTATTTTTAAATGCTGAAAAAGAAAGTATTATTACCCATTCTTTTTGAAATTTTGAATCAAAGTAATCCTTTGTGTGCACATATGCTTCGGTATTGTTAAATATTATAACCAAAGCAATTGTTAATAGCAATCAATCATAGTAATAAATTTTGTGTAAACTCTCAAATATTCCCAAGAATAGGGAATCAAATATATATCATATTCCTACCAAACTGGTAAAAATTCGCGAAAAGTAAGAAAATGAACGTTGTTTTTAATACAAAATCGTAAAATATTTAGCTGAGAGATACATTTAATAACGAGTAGATAATGCAAAAATTGGGGCCTGATGACCAAATGACAAGCGCTCTCGTGCTAGGCGCCACAGGTTTCGGGTTTCAGTCACGGCGGTGCCATGGATGTTTGTACTTGTTCGAAATCCACTTTAAACCGAATGTCCCGGTCTAATATGACCATAGAGGAAGACAACCAGGGTAGGGAGGAAAACCCTACAACCCGTTTTACAGGGTAGGGATGACAACGCTACCCTGTAAAAAGATAGCATCTTCTATTTAGAAATCTGCCAGTGGCAGACGGGATTGGCCCACCATAGGGTGTTGTAGCATGATGATGTGTGATGATGATGAAGATGAATTCGAAAGCTGAGATTAAATTAAAGTGATCCAATGTGTAGGATATGATTAAAATAAGCATATGTGTGTTGGCAAATCAAAATGTCTCAAAAGTCTTTATCAAACATTAGAAAGGTTCTGATTAGATAGACTAAGATTAAAAATAAGCATATGTGTGTTGAAAAAAACAAACATATGTGTTGAAAAAACAAAAATCAAAATATCTCAAAATTTTTTATCAAACAACTTGGCTCCATTATCAAGAAAATAAATTTTTCCTACTTTAATCACACTAGTATTTTCGAAAATTTCAACTTGCCTACTTTTATATATTTTATAAACACTGGAACAGTCACAGAATTATCGGTCAAAACATGACTTTAAAATTTAAAAAACGATATTGGAAAAAAAACAAGATGTCTACCAAATCCACGTGTCGAGCTCGATTTGTATTGAAATTTTCGTTTGAGAAAAGAGCTAAATTGTAGAAACACTTTCGTCCTTGAGTCTGCAAATGCGCATGCAATTCGACGGTGCTTTATGGTTGTGTTGAGTGCGATTATATCGCCTATCTCGACGAACGATCTGGTCTTCTGAAATAGACATCCATTGTTTCCCTTGCACGCATCGTCTGCGTTTTCCCAACGCGGCTCATCCGCTAGAGCATTATCTGCTTTTCCTCCACACCGTCGAATGCAGACGATTTTCACTACTAATACAGTTGGTTGGGAAAGTTTTCGACTTTTGGAATAAAAAAAGTAAATAAGAATGGAAGTGGTTTTTTTTTTTTTTTTTTTTTTTTCTTTGAAAATATATTCTGTAGGTGGGTTCAACTTGTTGAAAATATTACTAGATGCAACTTACTATAATCATTTTTAATGATGTAGCCCTTGTGTTAGAATGGCAATGACAATCTTTTAATAATTTATTCAAGAAATAATAACGACATTGATTGGGAAAAAGCTTTTGTTCATAAAATATTTTTGTTAAATTATAACAAAAATTACAAGAATCATCAGTGGTAACTAATAAAAGGAGATTTTTAATAAAAAATAAAAAGTTTTATTTGAATAATTATGACCATTTATTAATTAGTGTTATATACACTCGAAAAAATTTATATTCGGGAAAAAAATATGCCATAATGTTAAATCGTCATTAATAATAATATGTCATAATGTTTCGAAAAGTATACATTTGAATGGCATGTATTTAGTATTAATACAAATCATTCAAATGTATTTAGGATCATTCAAATGTATTTAGGATCATTCAAATGTATTTATCAAATACATCATTCAAATGTATTTAGAATCATTCAAATGTATTTAGAATCATTCAAATGTATTTATCAAATACATCATTCAAATGTATTTAGAATCATTCAAATGTATTTATCAAATACATCATTCAAATGTATTTAGAATCATTCAAATGTATTTATCAAATACATCATTCAAATGTATTTAGAATCATTCAAATGTATTTATCAAATACATCATTCAAATGTATTTAGAATCATGCAAATGTATTTAGAATCATTCAAATGTATTTATCAAATACATCATTCAAATGTATTTAGAATCATTCAAATGTATTTATCAAATACATCATTCAAATGTATTTATCAAATACATCATTCAAATGTATTTAGAATCATTCAAATGTATTTATCAAATACATCATTCAAATTTATTTATCAAATATATCATTCAAATGTATTTATTATCATCCTGTATTTAGTATTTAAAGTCATGTATTTAGTATGACATTTGACATACAAAATCTAATATTACTGTATTTACACTGATGTCCATAAATTAAGGATAATGAAGTCCAGGCAAAGAAAGAGACAGAAGCAAAACAAATTTGACTTATTTGTAAAGTCTATTTATTAAAGAAAAGGTAAAGAGCAAAAAAAGATGCTATATGTTTGACATAATTAATAAAAATTGCGATTTTTACTCCCTGGAGCAAATTTCAAAAAAGAACCTATTTACAAAAAACAGTATAACATGGTTAGTATGACGGTTAATATGGAGTATGTCTCCCGGACGATGCAATACAGGCCTTACAACGCCTAGGCATTCTGAGTATCAAATTATCAATCTGATCTTGGGGAATATTACACCACTCATCAAGCAATGCCCTCCGAAGTTCAGGTTGACAGATGGGAGGGGGTTGACGGGCTGCAATTCGTCGCCCAAGCATATCCCATACATGCTCTATTGGATTCAAGTCCGGTGAGCATGGACCCAAACTGTCCGCAAGGCACTGTTCAAGCTGGTGGTGGCTCCGTAATGGTGTGGGCTGTTTTTTTCATGGCATGGACTTGGTCCTCTGGTGCGACTGGACCGATCATTGACTGGAAATGCTTATGTTCCGCTACTTGGAGATCACTTGCAGCCATTCATGGACTTCATGTACCCTAAAAACGATGGGATTTTTATGGATGACAATGCGCCATGTCTCCAGGCCACAACTGTTCGCGATTGGTTTGAAGAACATTCTGGACAATTCCAACGAATGATCTGCCCACCTAGATCGCCCGACATGAATCCCATCGAGCATTTATGGGACATCATCGAGAGGTCTGTTCGTGCCCAAAATCCTGCACCATCAACGCTTTCACAATTATGGACGTCTATCGAGACAGCATGGCTCAATATTCCTGCAGAAGACTTCCAACGACTTGTTGAGTCCATGCCACGTCGAGTTGCTGCACTTCGCCGGGCGAAAGGAGGGCCGACACGATATTAAGAGGTATCCCATGACTTTTGTCACTTCAGTGTATAGCTAGCGTTCGTCTTTACATAATATATCACGGAGATGCCCATTGAAGTTATATTCTTTAAAAGTGAGGACACTATGTGAGTGAATTTTCTCATCACTAGTAAGTTAAACCTCGTGAGAGGTTTTTATTTTATTTCTGATAACAACTCTAAATTCCTACCGTATGGCAATGACCCATCTGTTTTCCCGTCAGAAAATATACTACTGTGTCCAAAAAGTAAGAAAAGTAAGTCCAAAAGTAAGTAAGCTTTTTAATTTATTGGTATTGCATTTTTTCTTCCTTTTTTAGGTTTTTGGCATTGTCCTTGACATCTGTGTGAAATGTTACGCCAAAATATTCATTAGTGTTTGAGTTACATTTGGCTTTGTGAGACGCTAAAACTGATTCCGGAAATTTTTGAAATGTCTGAATTAATTGAGCAAAGAACATGCATTAAATTTTGTTTGATGAAACGTATAGAATGTTGCAGAAGGAATTCGGGGAGCATTCTTATATCGATAAGAATTTTTTAGAAGTGATAAACACTGTTCTAAGAAAGCAGGGAACGCGTTGAAGATGAAGAGCCCTCTGATCGACCACCAACCCCAATCGACGGAGCTCATGTCCAAAAAATTAAACATTTGTTATTTGCAAACTGTCGATTTACAATTAGAGACCTTGTTGATGATGTTGAAATTTCAAAATTCCATTTTAAAAGATGGGCCTCAAACTCGACCAGAGGACTCTTCGTCTTCAAAGCGTTCTCTGCTTTCTTTGAATTGTATTTTTTTTTTACCAGTTCTAAACATTTCTTTCCGATATAGAAATGCTCCTGCAGCATTCTATACGTTTCTGCAAACAAAATTTAACGCAAGTTCTTGCTCAATTAATTCAGACATTTCAAAAATCGCCGGAGTCAGTTTTAGCGTCTCACAAAGACAAGCGTAACTCAAACACTAATGAATATTTTGACGTAAAATTTCAGACAGATGTTAAGAGCAGTGCCAACAACCTAAAAAAGAAGAAAAAAAATTTAAATGCCATTTCCCCGGGAAATTTAAATTGAAAACTGGTCTTATTTTTTGGACACAGTAGTACTACTAAGAGGAACACGGCAACTCTACTGTAACAATAATTTTTATACATGTTTTGCAGCCCAAAATGTACTCTTTTGCTAACCAAATTCACATTTTTGCATTTCAGATTTCACATTTTGCAAATCAAATTAATTCCACTGAAAATTAGGGTTTTACTGATATAATAGAACGTGCACGTTTATGAAGCCTCCAACCAGAGATAATCTGCCATTCATGGCCAGAGATAACATGTGTTGTTTTTCGTGGTCAGACGGAGATGTTCGGAACGAAGCCACTCGCCCCGTTTGGATAGGCCTATATATGCAAGCATTCCTACAGATGCACACGCATATATATATATATATATATATATTGTTGTATGTTGGCTTGTTGGCTTGTACTACTACTACACCACACCACGTCACTGTGCCTAGAGCTGAGTTGCCTCTTTACAGTTTGGGAATGATGTGGGGGAGAAGTCTGACTGGGTTCTGTGATGCTCTACGGTCATATGAAAAAGGTGGATTCCGAACCACTACAAACATCCATGGGACCGCCGGGACTCGAACTCAAAACCTGTGGTATCGAGCGCCAGAGCGCTAGCCACTCTACCATTCAGGCCCATCTAAAATAATATACTCTTTCATATACGTATTTCAATATGCCTTGTTAACAATGCAATTTTAAATGTAGTTAAATTTTAAGGGTTAGAAGGGAGCAAGTTTCACAAATTAAAATCATATAATTTTGATTTATGTAAAATGATAAATTTGTCTTTGAAGCTAAAGACGAGAACTTCATAACATCTTTTCTTTTACAGAGAATATTTAATGAAAATTTTTTAAAACATTTTAAAATGCCGCAAGAATGATTTCAATACAGTTTAGGAATTATAAAGGGAAATAAATAGTTAGAGTGGGAAAAGTTAATCCTCTTATTGGATGTTAAACATGATTAAAGTAAGAATCTCTATTTATATTCATACTTGAAGATGAGAGAAAAATAAGTAATCATTTTAACAAATAAAAAGAAGATGATGCTTTTAATATGTTTTTAAAAAGATTTTTATTTTTTTGTATTATATTATGTTAAAAACTCTCTCACAATTTCGCGCTCGATTTACCGTAACCTAAGATTTAGTTGGCAAAGCCGAATTTCTGAAAAGAATTGAAGCGAATTGATGTATCTTTGTTATTCATTAAAGTAATCATGCCTCCAAGGGAATTGTTTTCCCACAGTCAAATTTTTTAAAGTCAGATTCGCCTGCATGGATGTTTTTTTTTTAATCTAAAGCTTAAAATAAGTCTTAAATTCATCTTTATAAAAAAAAAACCAAACAAGGAAGTATTTTAAAATATTTGAAAGATATAATTCGAATTGTAATGCCAGCTTTAAAGCAGAATGTAGATTTGGCATTTGGTAGTCCATGTTTACATTTTGTATTTCAAAATCACACCTCTTCACACGGTCTGAAAATTAGGGGTTTTTTTATATATGTACTTGTCATATGAACATATTTACTTGCTTGAACATATGCAGGTTTATAAAGAAGTATATGAATATGTTCACCTAAGCATTTCTTCTAACACCTGAGCTAAGCTAAGCGTACGCCTAAGCTAACATTTATTCTTCTTCATTGGCGCAACAGCCCCATTGTGGGCCAAGGCCGTGTGCCAACTGGCAGATCTCGAGACAGGAAATATTTTCTTTTTACGGCGTATGATTGTCAGCCTTACGCCCAACAGTCATTTTAGACCGGGACCGGTAAAAATGAATCCCAAACCCCTACAAGCATCCATTGCACTGCCAAGACACGAACCCGAAACCTATGGCCCTGAGCGCAAGAGCATTAGTCACTCTGCCATCAGGCTTTAAACTAATGAAATATTAATTAATGTTATTAAATTTAAACTAAGGCATGGAGCTTCACAATCTTGAGAGATAAAAAGCTTTAGGCTGAATTCATTGGGATTTTTTTTGTTATAAATTAAAGTTTATTTTACACTAGTAAATAAATCTTATTAACTTATATTAGGAATGTACTGATTGACTGATGCACTGTATGAAGATCGCCTATCATTTGTCATTTTAAATGGCAAATGACAGATGAAATTTACATGAAAACTTCTGAATAATTCAGTGCCAACTTCAACTGCTGAATATGTTGAAAAAATTCATTACTTTAAATCAGCTTTTAAAAATCGAGGCGGCCTGGTGGCCACACCTGAAACCATCGAAAAAGTGCCTGATATCGTGTTGGACGATAGGCGAGTGAAGGTGAGTGAGATAGATAAAGCTGTGGAGATATCGGTAGAAAGGGTGCGAAACATCTTGCGCGATGAATTAGGGATGCGAAAGCTCTGCACAATATGGGTGCCGCATTTGCTGAATGCCGATCAAAAGCAAATGGGCAAACTATTTTCACAGCAATTTTTGGACCAATTCAATAGGGATCTGACCGATTTTGTTCGGCGATTTGTCACCATGGGTCCACCACTACACGCCAGAAACAAAACAGCAGTCTAAGCAGTGGGTGGAAGCCGGTGGTTCAACGCCAAAGAAAAGCAAAGTCGATCGCATCTGCCGGAAAGGTCATGGCCAACGTGTTTTGGGATTGGAAAGAAATCCTATTAATTGATCACCTTGCAAAAGGCAAAACAATTACAGATGAATATTATTCCAACCTTTTTGACCAACTGGATGCCAAAATTTGAGAAAAGAGGCTTGTATCGAAGAAGAAAAAGTCATATTTCACCAGGATAAAGCACCTGTGCACAAGGGTGCATTGGCGATGGGATTTGGGGTACGATTTGCTCGGCCATCCCCCCTTTTCTCCTGATTTGGCCCCCTCAGACTTTCATTTGTCCCCAAACTTGAAGAAATTGCTTTTTGGGAAGCGCTTTACATCCAATGAAGAAGTTGAGAGGGCCGTAGATGAATATTTTCGCAACCTTCCAGACTCTTACTTCCGGGAAGGAATGCTGATGTTGGAGAAACATTGGACCAAGTGTGCTTAAGTCAAGGGAGATTAAGTAGAAAAATAAAATCAATTTTTAACTGAAAGTCGCAGTCTTTCATTGTCAGGCTGAGAACATTTCACCTTACCCTCGTAGCCTAAAGTGTTCAGAAAATAACAATTGTTAACGACAAACCAAACTAACAAATTATACTTCTAATTACTAGATTTCCTCAAAACTTCATACGAAAAAAGAAACAGAGATATCATAATTAACCTCAATGCCATGCGCTTATCTTCAAATATTATTATGAAACTGTCCGTAAGGCATATTGCTGTCAAAACGGTGTCTTTATACTCTCTAGAACAGACATAAAATAGAGCGACAATAATATCTTCCAATTTCAATGGTAATCGAAACACTCAGGGCACCAAATGTTCACGGAATATCGTGACAGGCATTTCATATTTTGTCCGTTATCTGGTCACATTTTTAATAACGCCAAAACGTAGGAGTGTGTCAATAACTCCCGTACGTGGAAATGGTATCATAAAAAAAAGTACGCTATGACTGTTCAGGGTTAGCGAGAGAAGAAACCCGCTATAAAAATGACGTTAAGATAAGGTTGAAAATATGGATGGCAAAATGGTGCGTAATCCGGTTGCTTGGTATTGCTGTAACGTGATGTTTTTTATTAATATCTGGCATTAGGAAATTCTGAGACAGAAATATTTTAATTGATTTCTTTGATAGGTTTACAAAGAAGTTGAGTTACTTAAATACAAAGTTTAGTAGAAAAAATTTTTTTGCTCTCTGTAAACTTTCTTCTAAATTTTTTTCAGCAAATTTGGTAATACTGATGCAATTTCATTCTATTGCTAACATTTTAAAAGAAAAATTAATAAATATATTTTAAGGATCAAAACCACAAACCACAGCAAGCTGTATTATTTCCTTATTTAATATATCATTCTCTACATTATTGCATTTGTATAGCGTAATGATACTAATTTTTTTTTTTACTTTACACTCCACAAATATAAAAAGCAAAATTATATTAGAAAATAATATAGAGAAGTTGCAAAAACAAACACAATTTATCATTAATAAAAGGATTAATGTGATTAAGATTAATGTGATCCACTCGGTGCCACAATTTTCGGATTCGAGTCCCGGCGGTGAGATGGATGGTTGTAGTGGTTCGGAATCCACTTTAAACCATAGGTCCCGGTCTCATGATGACTGGGCTGACAACCCTACCCAGTAAAAAGGTAGCATCTCCTACCTCGAAATCTGCCAGTAGGCAGATGGCCTTGGCCTTGGTTGTTACACCATTGATGATGATGATATATATAGTATTAAGATATAGTAAAAATAGTAATTTTAAGATATATTATAAAATAATATCAATACTTCTATACGAATAATAATTAAAAAAATAAACATGTGCATACAGGTCACTGACAAAGTTAATGAATAAGTTTTATTACATGAAGTTAAAAATATTTTGTTCAAATTTTGAATTAAAACGATTGAAGATTTCATTTCTTTAGCACAGGTTTTTAAAATTTATCATGAAAAGTTTTCTCACGAAGTAGGCATTATTTGATAAAAATGAAAGATTGATCCTCATCTTACTAGACCAGTCAGTTTAAAAAGAGATTCCACGTTTATCGTGAGTGTATACTTGGTAAAACGAAAAAAAATTAGCAAAATGTTTCCCACAAACATTAAGTTCTGGTAAACATTTAAATATCAGTATCGTATTTCAAGAGAAGATTTTTTTTCCCTTAAATATATATATATATTTTTTTTTCAATTTTTATCCAATTTCAAAGATTTAGAAAATTCCTACAAAATGGAAAAGAGCCCTGAAATTAATTCGATCAGAGAGATCCAATTTAAGAAAGGATGTATTATAAATATAAAATTACTGAGATACAAGAAACACAATTATTTTTTTTATTAATTTAAATTATTATTAATTTTTGTTCATTTGCATTAATAAGCTTGAGCAAGTTGGTGGTTGACGAGTATCTTTTTAACTTTGAAATTCGAAGGTCTGCACACAAAGCGAATTGAAAGTTTATTGTCAGAGGTCTCTTATATATAGCCAACGAAAATCTATCTGTCAAAGATCTCTTCTGCATAGTCAAAGAAAAATCTGTCAAAGATCTCTTCTGCATAGTCAAAGAAAAATCTGTCAAAGATCTCTTCTGCATAGTCAAAGAAAAATATATATATATCAAAGAAAGTCTATATAGTCAAAGGTCTATAGTGGAAGTCTTCTGTTGATTGAAAGTCTATATACAATCTTCTATATGGTAAAAGTCTCTTCTATACAGTCAAAGAAAGTCCTATAAGATCTATATAAGTCAAAGATCTATATTGAGAGTCTATATGTCAAAGATCTATATTGAGAGTCTATATGTCAAAGATCTATATTGAGAGTCTATATGTCAAAGATCTATATTGAGAGTCTATATGAAAAAGATCTTCTATATAGACAAAGAAAGTCTATATGTCAAAGGAAGTATATATAGACAAAGAAAGTCTATATGTCAAAGGAAGTATATATAGACAAAGAAAGTCTATATGTCAAAGGAAGTATATATAGACAAAGAAAGTCTATATGTCAAAGGAAGTATATATAGACAAAGAAAGTCTATATGTCAAAGGAAGTATATAAAGACAAAGAAAGTCTATATGTCAAAGGAAGTATATATAGTCAACGATCTATATTGAAAATCTTCTGTTTACACTGCATTATAAATCAATAGTCGGAAAGTTCTTTTACTAGATTGAAGACAGAAGAGAGTGTAAACTCTCAAGAGTTGCCGCAAGGGGATTAATTCAAAATTGCAGCCATAAAGACCGTTAGCACATACCAGCGTTGATTATCAAACTTATTATCCTTTAAGAAATTATCAACATGCTTCTCAATTTCATGGACCAAATTCATATAATCTTAAATGTCCCCTATAGAAATACATATATATTGCTAATATGTTGATTTCCATACAAATTATTGTAATGCAGCATTTAAAAAAAAAAATATTACGAAGTTTCGACTGGAAATTTAAGTAGCAAAGAAAAATGGTTAATGGAACTAAAAATTAGTAATGGAAGATTTTTTTATTAAATCTTTAGTTCATATATTTATTCATTAGATGTATGAAACAAGTTTAACTACATCTAACCAAGTGGTTAACTAATCATCATTTAATAATCTTAGAATCAATCATTATTAATCTTAGAATTCATCTTCACTTATATCAATAAACGTGATAAAGATTATTTTAATTCAAAACTTATTTGCAGACAAAGTTAATTAGGATAAGTGATGCACAATTATTTTAAATTTATAAGCAGACTGACAGCTAGCTATACAAACTGACAGGTAATTTTTGGTTATTCGTTACGCTTTTTGATACTAAGTAACAGAATCACAGTAAATTTCAAAACTTTATTCAAAGCAAAATAGTGTCAAATTGAAAACGTCCTAAATTATTATTCATTAAAACACAAGTGTACCATGAAAAATTCATCGGAATATTGGAATACATATAATGTACTGAGTAATTCCTTTTTTAACAAAGCAACTAATATTAAATTTATAATTTTTGATTATACAAATCAATATAAATAATTATACATATATTGTATATAAACAATTGAGTTGAAACATTCTATGTTGAAATTCAAATGAAATTTAAAAAAAAATTTATGTGATTTTTAAAAAAAATTAACAACGCTCTTCATTTCAAAGAACTACTATATAAAGCAAAAACGTATTATTATATGTTTTTATTTTTAATACACCCCGTGTTTTATTTTATTATTGCAGTTACTGTTTATGAGAATAAGGAGATATTGTTGCAGCTGCTCTATCTTACCACATGTCCGAAAAGTAAACAAACGCTGTTACTTAAAATACACAATACGTTCATTGACAAAACAATACCGGGTAAAATTGCTATTTTTTGTGTGTGTGGCCATTTTTTGTTTACTTTCGCTACACACGAAAAATATTAAATATTCCTATACAATAAAATGCTATTTTACTTTTTAGCTAAGACTCACTAATAAAAATTGGTAGATCTATTATTTTATTGGTTTGAAAATTATGTTAAAAATTGGCAAATAAAGATAAGTGAAAATAAGCATAAATTGTATAAAGGAAAATTATATTTAAAAAAAAAATTGGATAAGCTGAATGCTTTAGATCAGCGGTGGTCAACCCAAATGATCTTGCGGGCCTCTTTGTAAATGCATCATAACTCCGCCGGCCGCATATAAAATTATATATCCCCATATCAGATTTAGACACGTACATAATAGGCATTTTTATATTCATATTACAACCTGTTATATTAGATGTTCCAAGATTCGCGCATCATGAGTTCGCAGAATATAATTTAATTATTCTGTAAATTCATAAATAAAACAGGCAATATCTGTGATATATTCGCGAGAATATTATTTTTAAAATCAAAGTTAATTTTTTCTCATAATTTCGATTGTTAATTTTTGAATATGTGGATGCACAAATATTGTATTTTTTAAATACACTAGTTTTCACTACTTTGGCCATTATAAAATAAATATATTTTCTAAAAGTCTGATAAATCTTACAGGCCGAAAAAATGTTCAAGGCGGGCCGCGGGTTGGCCACCCCTGCTTTAGATGCTGCAGAATACTCTTTTTGAATATATTTCCTAACATGTTTGGCACAAAGTAATAAAACTGTAAATATTAAAAAATAACGAAGAAAACTATATGGTAAACCATTGTACTCTACTGATAACACTTTCCTTAAATTGTGTTGATTTTCAATGTTTATTCTGCTGAGTAATTTATTATTTTAATAGCAAGTAATATAAAACATTTAAGTTATTTATACTGATTAATAAATTATTTATTATTATAAAAATTATTTTATATATTATATTTGTCTTTTTAATCTATTCCAGTTCGTGAAGTGTTGTTTCATTAGTAACACCAAATATAAAAAATAAATAATTAGCAAACATCTTACCTTTCTCCCGCTGGGGGCGCTGCTGTTCCAGCTGCCAGCAACTGACGGAACGATTCCTCAGCGGCGCGGGAGCAGAAGCCCTCGCATTCCGTGGAAGAGAAGACGATGCGGAGGACCGGGAGCTCTTCGCCTTGATCCTTCGGATCGCCCGGATATTCTCCCGGATCTTCCGCACCTCGCGCGCATACTGCTCCCGGAAGTCATCCAGTCCCTCCTCGGAATCCTCCGAATCCAGGACCGCATTCTCCTCGTACAACTGATCCGGCAACAGCGTTATCCGAGGCATGTCAGTCTTTGAACACTCGCAGCACGCGCTGGATTGTTGATCGTCATTGCCATGGCAACGGACTGATGAGAGTTGCGGAGCACTTTTTCCGACACGGCCGGTGCGTAGGGTTGCCGGTTTGGCGCTCTTCTCTCCGCCCTTCATCGCCAAGCGGATCTAGAGACAGAAAGATGAGAAGGATCAATTATACATCTCCCGTTAGTCACGGAGAAGGGCACTTGCATCACGACCGTAAGATTATCTCTCCATCGTTCCTGAAACATGATTTCGCCTCTCCCGGTTGTGGTTATTATTATTATTTTGTTTAAAAGAAAAGAGCAGAGCCTAATGATTGCTTAATCATGTACGTGAAGGTTTTACTGGAAATTAGTTTGTGAATAAGAAATTATGGTTTGTAGGTACTAAAAAAAAATTTAATTCATTTTTTCCTTTACTAAAAACCAAAAGTTAAAACAAACTTTATTAAAAAGAAAAGTGGAGAATTGCAAAGCGTTTATAAAGTCTTGTACCAAATTTTATTTCATACAAAAATAGTTTATGAATTGGATAAATACTATACTCTATTTTTTACTTGAACATTAATACTGGTCTATTGAGTAATTTTTAATACTACTCTATTTTTTGCTTGAACATTAATATTAGCCTATAGAGTAATTTTTAATACTATTCTATTTTGTACTTGAATATTAATAGCTGTCTATTGAGTAATTTTTAATTCTACTCTACTTTTTACTTGAACATTAATACTAGTCTATTGAGTAATTTTTACTACTACTACTACTACTATATTTCTAATACTACTTTTTAATACTATTTTTTACTTGAACATTTATACTAGTCTATAGAGTAATTTTTAATACTACTCTTTTTAGTTAATAGAGGTAATAGTTTGATTTTGTTGTAATAAACTCTGCTAGTTAGTCTAGACATCGGCAATAAGATTCAATGAGTGCAATAAAATAAACTCCGTTGCAACATCTACTCTCTTTTACATGATCTAAACGTAAACATTATTATTCAAAAGAGTTGGTTGAGTCTTATCTGAATTCAACTCTCCCAATGCAGTATCATGGGCTAGTGCACAAGTGGCATGCAGGAGAATTCAAACTCATATCCATGGCAACGACCGTTGTAGTTATTTCATTTATGTGTTGCTCATAGAGTAAAATATCAAGGCTTGGTCTCTATTCCGTTAAGCTACAGTTACTTAAAATTAACTGGCACTGTATCGTCTTTTTGTTTGCTGTGGTGATATCCTACTAGATTTCTGCACATGTAACGCAAATAAGGATTTGTTCTTGCAAATACTTCTTGGAAAAAGTGTCTTTGTTATGAGTGAAATGAAAGAAGCCCTTTACAGTATATATTGTATCTACAATCTTTCATCTGAATAGCTAATAACCAGAGGTAGGGAATCAGCTTAAAACTTTACGATTTCTGGGTCAAATTTTTTATAAATGTCCCTCTACCCCTGACTATTTACCGTAAAGTTATGAATGTTATGCCATCATTGATTTACAAAATTTGTGAAGTAAAAGTAATGACTTTTATTTAACTCATATATTTGTAAAAAAGTTTTTGTACTAACATATTTTTTACAATTTTAAAAATATAGTAATCACTAAAGACCTGATGGTCGATTGACTAGTGCTCTGCGTTTGATGCCACAGGTTTCGGTGGCATGGATGCTTGTAATGGTTTGGAATCCATTTTAAACCGTAGTTTTTGGTCTAATATGACTGTTGGGTGTAAGGCTGACAACACAATCCCGTAAAAAGAAAGCATCTCTTGTCTAGAAATCTGCCAATAACCCACCTTGGGGCTGTTAAGCCAATGGTGATGATGATTCACTAACTTAAAACATATTTTTGTACTCAAAATTTGCTTTTCAAAAAATATATGTCCTGTAAAAGTAACAGTATTAAATTAATAGGCGGAAAAGTATTATAGAGTAATTGATGACAAAGAAAAGAAAATTGTATATTTTAAGCACAAATAAGGCTTATTTGTAAGGCATTAAATCTTTTTTATACTTTAATAATAGAATCAGCATCAGTAACGCCACAGTCCTATAGTAGGCCAAAGTCTACTGGCAGATTCCGAATCATGGGATGTTTTTCTTTTTACGGTGTAGGGTTGTCAGCCCTACTTTTCAACAATCATATTAGACTGGTACCTGCGGTTTTAAGTGGATCCCGAACCATTAGAAACATTCATGGCACCGCAGAACTCGAGCTGAGCGCTAGTCACTCAGCCATCAGGCCTCAGTTAATAATAGAATATCTTCTATAAAATCTTTCCTTGGTCATCTAAGATAGCTTTCGATAAGCCTCAATGCTGTGTAAAGTCTCTCAGCAATTACTTGGTTTGCTGTTAAAGCAACTGTCTTTGAAACTGATTTTATTATTCAAAGATACAATTGAATTGCATCATTAATGTTTAATTTCAACATTCATTTCAAAATCTTGAAGAAATAAAAATTATTTTTTTGAAAATGCTCGAAAGTTATTTTTTTTTAGAGACATTCCATCTCTGTTAAAAATGATTCAAATCTTAAAATAAGCTTAATTTTTGCTTCTAATCGATTAGTGACAAAAATTTAAAAATAAAATAAAGAATTGCCATTTGCTTATTAGCACCGTAAACATTTTAAACCATTTCATACTAACGTAGTAAATCAAAATCTTCACTAAAAAGAACAGAAATGAGAAGAAATTTCTAAATTTTTCTGCATTTCTGAATTTTTTTTTTTAATTTCTGGTATTTTAAAAAAAACTGCAATAAAAGGAAATTAAATGATAATTCATAATCACTGAGTTTATTATAAATTCTTTGAAAGAATTAATTTTACTCTGATAAATTAGAATGTAATCATATAATTATTTTTATACTGATTATCTTTATTTAATTGAACTAATTATAATTTGAAAAAATTCTACTAAAGTACGAACTATTTTTACAAAAATTGATTTGAAAACTGATTACAATAACTAGATTTTAAATTAATTTATGTAAATAAAAAGAATTGAAAATAAAGATGTATTATAACAAAAAGAATTATCATTTAAATGGTAATATTATGATTGCTAGAAAAATAATTTCAAAAAAGATATATAATATTTTAAAGTAAAACTGAAATTATTATTATTATTATTTTTTTTAATTTTGCAAAATTATAAGAATAGTTTTGAAATTTTTTTTAAATAAATTAATAATAAAAATAATTAAAAATAATGATATGTAACAAAAATAATTATTCTTTAAATGGAAATTTTATAATTACTAGAAATATAATTTTCAGAAAAAAATTGTAATATTTTAAAGAAAAACTGAAATTATTATTCCCTTTTCTATTTTTTTTTTTTTTTTTTTAATTTTGAAAATGACAAGAAAAATTCTCCGTTTTAACAGTTTTTCGTAAATTTAATTTTTTTTTTCATATGTATGTGTTATATGTTCTTGTCACATGCTAGTCAATGAATTTGTATGTTCTAGAGCTACTACTAAAAATAATAATAAATATTTTTTTGTGATTTGCAATAAATGATATGAAACTAAAATATAAACACTTAAAATCACAAAGGAAGAGATACAAATTTAAATAATATATTAATAGAACACATTTTAAATCTTTTATAGTTCAAAATTGATAATATTTTTAATCTTATAGGAAAGCGAAAAAAATAAATGATATTTCGAATAAATTACAATATATTAGAAGATGGGTCAATCGATAAAGCCTCAATACAAAAAAGTGAGAAACTTTTTAATCTTATGACCTCTTTTAATGGTATGTCATTCAAAAATCATTGAAACTTATCTTTAAATTTTGTTTTCAACTATCCACCTATCTTGTTTCTAACCGCTCTTAATGAGAATGTGTTTTTGTTTTCAAATACCGAGCACTTGACCTAAGGACATTCACCACTTGGTATTATATGCAAAATCAAATAAATTAAAAATGACGAGATTGGTGAAAGGTGATTTACAATTAAGAAGCAAAAAGTATATTTTTCAAGCATTTATCATTATTTTTCTTCGCATCTGTTTAAATAGGTATACTAATGAAAGCAGACGTTGATGTCAATTAAATTATGGATAAAATTGCATAATAATTATAATTTGGTATTACCATTGCTGTTTTGAGGAAACATGTGACTTAAAAAAATTGTTTTATCTCTCTCTATCAAATACATGATTTTGATTTTTTCCACCAAAAAGTAACAATATCTAAACAAAAGAGCTATTTCTCTTCAATGAACGGATGTTTCGATCAATAAAATCGTGCCAATATTAAATGTTAAATAGGTAAGACTGAAATAAAACTGGAAATTTACTGAAATAAAAAACGTTGCTGACGTTGATGTCAATTAAATTATAAAATTGTATATTAATTATAATTTGATATTATCATTGTTGTTTTCTGGAAACATGTGACTTAAAAAAACTGTTTTAGCTCTCTGTATCAAACATATGATTTTGATTTTTCCCACCAAACAGTAACAATAGCTAAACGAAAGAGCTATTTTTCTTCGATGAACAGATGTTTCGGCCAATAAAATCGTGCCAACATTATTAACTATTAAACAGGTAAGACTAATCAAAGTAGACGTTGATGTCAATTAAATTACGGACAAAAGTGTATATTAAATATAATTTGATATTATCATTGTTATTTTCAGGAAAATTGTCACTTAAAAACACTGTTTTAGCTCTCTGTATCAAACGCATGATTTTGATTTTTCCCACCAAAAAGTAACAATATTTAAACGAAAGGGCTATTCTCTTCAATGAACAGATGTTTCAGCCAATAAAATTGTGCCAATATTAAATATTATATATTAAATAGGCAAGACTAATCATATCAGAAGATGATGTTAATTAAATTACGGATAAAATTGTATATTAATTATAATTGCGTATTATCATTTTTGTTTTCAGGAAAAATGTGACTTAAAAATGTTTTAGCTCTCTGTATCAAACACAGAGATTGATTTTTTTCACCGAAAAGTAACAATATCAGAACGAAAGGACTATTTCTCTTCAATGAAGAGATGTTTCGGCCAATATTAAATATTAAATAGGTAAGACTAATCAAAGCAAACGTTGATGTCAATTAAATTACGCATAAAATCGTGTATTAATTATAATTTGGTATTATCATAGTATCCTTTTCAGGAAAAATGTCACCAAAAAACCGTTTTGCCTTTCTGTATCAAACACAGGATTTTGATTTTTCGCACCAAAAAATAACAATATCTAAACGAAAGGGCTATTTCTCTTCAATGAACAGATGTTTCGACCAATAAAATCGTGCCAATATTAAATATTTTGGCACGCACCAAAGTTTGAAAAATACACGCTTGGTTGGTGAAGGTTAAAAAAGAAAAAAGGAGTAAAAGAAAAATTATCCTTGACACTTACGTAAAGGTACACGTAAAACCTAGGGATCTGATCGAGTAGGAATCCACCGTAATATGCTGCTTTAACTTCCGCTTTTGACTCTTAGCACGATATAAATACGTTAATAACGAATAAAAAATCATAGGCATAATGCATACATAATTGTGTTTTGTAATTTGAAATTATTATTTTCGTAAAGTGTTTTATTCCAATATTTCCTTAGGCACTTACACTTTTGAATCTGTAGTTAGTTTTAAATACTTAGGATCAGAAATTAATTGTCAAAATAATATCTTACCTGAAATAAAAAAAAACCAGAATTGTGTCTAATAAGGCCAATTATAATGCCTTTTATGGGTTAAGTAATCTGTTTAAATCACAGTTCATGAACAGAAAAACTAAATTATTGTTATATAAAACCCTTATTAGACCTTCTTTGGTCTACGGCTCTGAAAATTGGACTTTGCAAGATCTGATGAGGCTCATTTGAATATATTTGAACTGAAGATTTTAAAGGCTGTTCTTGGAGGTGTTAGGGAAATTGATTGTTGGGGAAGACAGTACAACGCAGAAATTTATAAATGCTATAAAGATACGGATAGTATAAAATTTATTAAGATCAATAGATTAAATTAGGCTGCTCATGTACTTAGAATGAATGATTTAAACTCTGTGAAAAGCTACAAGGACAAAGAGGAAGAGGACGACCGAAGTTGCGATGGATATATAGAGTTGAAAACGATTTTGCTGTACTAGGGCTTAAGAATTGGAGGACATTGTCACACAGAGGAATGTATGGAAATCTTTTCAAAGGAAAGCCATGGACCACCCTCGCCTGTCGTGCTATTGATAGATGAAAGAGCTTTATTATAATTTATCAAGAATGTAAAATTTAGTGTTGGAATATTATCATCAAAATTGTAAAAGTGATCCTAGCATCCATAGCTAGAAACTCCTTAATTGGATTTTCCCAGGCTTTCTTCCATATGACACACAAATAGAGATCTTTAGCAATTCTTCCTGAAAGTACAACATTCCCTCAGATCGTTTTACAGCATGGCATTGGCGACTGGTTCTCAAAATGGCCTGTAACATCCTTTAAGGGTCAATGGGACAGTCGAGGAGGTGATAGTAGTCTGCGATGCATTTTGGAGTCGGTGAATAAAAATTAGGGGGGTGAAAGCATAAAGAAATTCTTTTTCTTATTCCACTTGGTAGACAGCACATCTAGACCAAGTTTAAGAACCCGTGTGGTCTCATGGAAGGAGGGAAAGAGGGTTCAGCTTCTGTATTGTTGGAACACCCGTAGGTAGAAATCTGACTTGGTTCCGTGACGCTGAAGAAAGAGAGCAGCAGGGGTAACTACCCCTCACTTGAGTAAAGTATGGGAGGTAACCCAGAAAACCCCCACCAAATATTCCGAATCACAAGGCAAGATGCTGAATATCCAAACGTCATCGAGTCTCCTGGTTTTTTGAAACAGTGTCTACAACAAAGCCGTATTGAACCTCGGCCCTAATGCTCACTAGCAGCGCGCGTTGCCACTGAGCCACGAGTTGGGAGCATAAAGAAGTAAGTGAAGGTAAGAAAATTTTAAAAAAATTATTCATTCATGTTTTACCTGTTTTATAACGCAGTATAAGATTTTTTCCCAGA
Organism: Caerostris darwini; assembly: GCA_021605075.1. Taxonomy (NCBI): domain Eukaryota; kingdom Metazoa; phylum Arthropoda; class Arachnida; order Araneae; family Araneidae; genus Caerostris; species Caerostris darwini. Next base: position 799,685 of record BPLQ01000233.1, read on the forward strand.
TAAACACATAAAATGCGAGTTATAATCGATTGGCGACCAAGTCGTTGACAGCTCTTAACAAGTAAGTTCTGGCAGGTGAGAGTAACGCCTTTATCAGTGAATGATCAGTTTACATCAACAAGAATATGATTTATTGCGCTCAATGACTTGTTGAAAATACGATTGTATGAATAGTTGCGAAGTTTTCTAATGTCTAAATGAAGATATACCTAATATGTAATGCATAACACTTATTCACATGATACGTTCAAATTGTGTTAATTCAAAGCCCTCAACAGCATTCATCATCATCAAACAAAAACAAATCATCATCAAACATTTGATATCATCACCAATCTCAATTGTAAGTTTCGATCTCCTTGCAACTCTCACGGCCTGATCGTCAATTGGCTAGTGCTCTGGCCATTGCTACCACATGATTCATATTCAAATCCTGGCGGTGGCATGGATGTTTGTGATTGGATCGGAATCCACGTAAAACTGTAGGTCCCGGTCTAATTAGCCTAAAGTGTGCACAAAATGACCGTAGAGCGACAAACCAAACCAAACTTGGCAACTCTCCTCTCAACTAATTGTTATTGCCTTTCTTACCCAGATGTTCCTTCCTTCCTGGGACTATTTTATTTAAGACATATCTTTCTGTCAGAGAAGGTAGAATTCCAAGGGGAGGGGGGCATTGCTGAGTAAATTTTTTTCTGAAAAGTGGGTGGTCTGATATATACGTTTGGAAACCAGTTAGGACAATAAATTAGAGAGACTTTATGGCCATGTGTTGATATCGCATGAGATTTAATATTGGCGCAAAAAAACTCATAAAGATCAATTAGTAAAATATGTCAGTTTTTCTCTGTAGTATCTACTAATTTGTAGTTTCTTTTCATTTTTTTCACATAAGCACTTCACTGAAATTGTTCTTATGAAAGCAAATATTAAATGAATATTTTAAAATAAACAATCATTGTAACTGGTTTTAAAAATGAATTCAGCAGGGTTTTTTTTATCACTTTTTTTGCAATTGCTTTTTTAACAATAAAATCGCTAGTTTTAAAGACACTATTACATCCTCTAAAAATAGTAAAACAATATGGATATGATGATTTCAAATAATTGGAATACCCATTTAGTATTGTTTTCTTTTAAAAACCCACAAGCAGTTTTTAGCTCCATTTTGCTTAACAAAAAATTACTTTATGTCAATAAAGATATTTTATTTGATAACTTTCATAAATTTAAACAGTCAACTTAAAAAAAATATCACACATTTATTACATTTTAAGAAACGATTTCTCATTTTTAAACTTATTCAAAATATAATATTAGTGTTCAAACGATTAAGTATGAAAATGAAAAGATAAGAAATGTATGAATTTATTTAAAGTGCCAAGTAAGCTCATTTTTGGTATTACTGAAAGTATGAAGTGAACGAACGAACAACTTATCAGTGATCGCGATGAACTTATTAGTTGCTCCTACCTTATTGTCTGACCTACTCGATTGCCAGATTTGGCATTCACAGACTTCCGGTTATGAATTTATTTGTAGTACTGTATGTAAACAAGCTGCTTACCATGTCCTATATAATTAGACATTGCATGCAGTTAAGTCCTGTCAATATATAAATGTTCAACGTATCAGTGAATGATGTAATTACACGATAAAGAATGCGATACCATGAGTTGGTAGACACATTCAGCAATCAGTAGTTTTAAAAGACTAACTAATGACCAAGACGGGAGGATTAGTAGGATTAATAATCAAAATTCGTCATCATGGTAGAGATCATTATACTGAATCATTTTTGATTTCTTTATACCATAATAATCTTTCGATAACCATAATAATCTTTTAATATTATTCGTAATTCTTATTTTCATATTATCCTTTGTAATTTTAATATTCTATACGTAACGGAAATGTTGAAATAATTGGTTTTAATAAATTATGACAAATTTTGCTGATTCAAACAGAACCTTAAAGCTTTATGATAAGTACATTGAAACCTTTTCAGACAGGCTTGGACACCTTGCACTGTGAAGCCCCTACATTTCACACCGTTAGCTTACACCGTGAAGCTAACCGCCATTTCTGCTCAAATAAGGAGTTCATCGATGTGTGCTCATCCCACTTTTTTCCTTCGTAGCTCAATTGCATGAAATATTCTAAAGCCTAACCAATGAGAACAGTGCTGTTTGTAATTACGTGATTTCTTAGACGCTCATGCATTATTACATTCATAGTGTGGTCACTAATTTGTTAACAAAAAAAAGAGAAGAATCGAAGATTAAATCATTCATAGCAGCCCCTCACGTTCATTATTCTGCTCAAATAAGGAGTTCATCGATGTGTGCTCATCCCACTTTTTTCCTTCGTAGCTCAATTGCATGAAGTATTCTAAAGCCTAACCAATGAGAACAGTGCTGTTTGTAATTACGTGATTTCTTAGACGCTCATGCATTATTACATTCATGGTGTGGTCACTAATTTGTTAACAAAAAAAAAAAAAAAAAAAAAGAGAAGAATCGAAGATTAAATCATTCATAGCAGGCCATCACGTTCATTATTCTCATTAGGATCAATTAACAAAAAAAGAGAAGAATCGAAGATTAAATCATTCATAGCAGGCCATCACGTTCATTATTCTCATTAGGATCAATTTTTATGTAATTCGTAGTTTTTATTTTCATATTAATCTCAGTTATCTTAGTTTTTTATGTGTAATGCGAATGTCGTAATGATTGATTTTATTAAATTCTTTTATAAGTTCAAGCTTCGCAATATCTTTTCTATGACCCCTCTATTTACCATGTTTTAAGACGTACGTAGATATATACACATAAAAAAGATAATTTTTTGTTATATCTTCCTATAAGCTCGCTTAAAGAAAATAGATTTCTATAGGGAAAGGAGCGCTGAATAAATTTTTTTTTTCTGAAAAAGTGGCATTAGAACAAATATGTTTGGAAACCACTGATCTAAGGCATAAAGTTGAATGCTTATCTGCACTGATTTGTTGTATAAATTAAATACTAAAACACTAAGATATAAAGACAATTTATAACAACAAATTTTAATTAATTAACGACAATTTATAACACCAATTTTTTCTCTGGTACATAATTAATCCTTTATTTTCTGGTAAATTAATAATCATTAAAAAATTACTAATAAAATAATTGTTAGTAAAAATATTCTAATTTAATATTTTTATACCATTTTTACAGTAAGATTTATGATGTCCCCATATTACTGTGTACTTCTATATTTGTATGATTATAAATTTGTATTTGTATTTTAATTAATAGATTTTTAAGAACGTAATTAAGAAAATGCATATTCACTATTTTTAAATTTATCAAAAATGAACTGCGTACGAACACGTTTATTTAAACATGAAAAATAATTTGTTTAAATGTGTCAAAATTAATTTAATTATTATTGTATAAAATGTTTTATTTTTCTATTTTTAAAACTTAATAATTTGTATCTGCATATCAGTAAGATCTTTCTATTCAAATCAAATACTAAAGATTCAGTATAAAAATATTTATCACAATTATTCAAAAAAACATAATTAAGATAATAAATAAACAAATAAATTAAATTGTTAATGAAAATGTGAAAAGCGAAGACAGTAAATAAAATAAATAATAATAATAACTATATGACTATATGACTATACGACTATAAATGTATGACTATAAATATGTAAATGACTTGTATGACTATAAATATGTAGTTTTATTTAAATTAATAGGTTTTTAACAAACTTAATAAAGAGGATGCATATTGACTATCCTTAAATTTACCAAAAATAAACTGCGAAGCAAACATGAAAAATTATAAAATAAAAAAAAATAAAAAAAAAAAGAAATTATTAAAAAATTATTTAAACATGAAAAATAATTTGTTTAATTTTTTCAAAATATTATTTAATTAATAATATATAAAATATTCTGTTATTCTATTTTTGAAATATAATAATTTGTAGCTGCATATCAACAAGCTCTTTCTATTCGAATCAGAAAATTCTACAGATTCAGTATAAAATATTTATTAAAATTATTTAAAACTATTTAAAAAAAACTTGATTAAAGTAATAAATAAAAAATAAATTAATAAATAATCAAACAAATAAATTAATAAATAAACAAACAAATAAATTAATAAATAAGCAAACAAATAAATTAATAAATAAGCAAACAAATAAATTAATAAATAAGCAAACAAATAAATTAATAAATAAGCAAACAAATAAATTAATAAATATGCAAACAAATAAATTAATAAATATACAAACAAATAAATTAATAAATATACAAACAAATAAATTAATAAATATACAAACAAATAAATTAATAAATATACAAACAAATAAATTAATAAATATACAAACAAATAAACAAAGCAAATTAATTAAGTTGTTAATGAAAATGTGAAAGGCAAAGATAGAATTATTTTCGAAAACAAATAAAATAATAACAATTACCTTATTAATGAAAAAAATATCCAGTTCGAAAAACGGAATGGGATAATTCACTATCTTCTAGCAGACGATTTCCGTCCTTGTGCAGATTTACTTCCTACTGTTCTACCAAAATGTCAGAATTTCACGATACTTATTGAAGCCACTCAGGGTTAAAACTATTGTTCTGAATGTGACGCTTTATTTTTTTTTATTTATGCGTTCGCTGCGCTTCACAAATTGTTTTCTTTTTTTCCCCTCACGTAACTTGACAAGAACGGATCACAAGCATGGTTGCCACACGAATGTTGCAAATACCTCTTGAAATCGTTAAAAAGAATCGTTTCTCGTGAGAATAAAATTTTGCTACAAGATATTAACATTTGCTGTAAAAGTCGTCTGCAAATATTTATATTTAAAGTTTTTTAAAGTTACAAATTTTATTTTTGTAATATATTTATTACTAAAAATAGTGCTTAAAATTTTGTAAAGGTATTTTATATTCTTTAATCCCTAATACGTATTTATATATTTACAAATTAAAAAATCTGAGCTATGAAAAATATTTAACGCGATATTTAAAATTTCATTGATTAATTTCAGATTCCAATGTTTGAAAAGAAAGATTCCAAAATTTTTTTACGATAATATATACGTAAAAAAATTCCACTATTTGAAAACGATAATATATGCGTAAAAAAATTTCAACATTGAAAGTAATTCCAAAGAGATTCCAATATTTGAAAACGATAATATATATATGTAAAAAAATTCCAGTATTTAAAGTAATTCCAATACTTGAAAACGATAATTTATACATAAAAAATTCCAATATCGAAAATAATTCCATAGTGATTCCAATATTTGAAAACGCTAATATGTACGTAAAAAATACTTAACTTTCAAATAAAAAATTTTTTTGCCAAAATATTTAGATCAATATATTTTAAATTACACTAGATAATGTGGTTTTTTTTCATAAAGTGATTATTAATTGTGAAAAAAAAAACTGTATATGTAGTAAACATCTAAATAAACCTATTACAAAATTATAAGACTATTCGAAATTTCACGCTTTCTCAATGAAAATAGCATTTAATATGAATTTCATAGAACAATTTTGAAGTGTTGATTATTTATCTTAGAAAAAAATTAAATCGAATATCTTTTTCTTTCCAAACGATTTTTCAAAATAGTGGTGTTTAATTAACATAAATCCATTTTTGTTTTCTTAATAATATAGACAATTTTTGTTTGACTTCGGATTTTAAATGTTATCAAAATAATCTTGGAAGGTTGAAAAGAAGGTAGAAAGGGCGAAAATCTAGAATTTAATATGTTTGGAATGTTAAAATACATCGTAAAAATGAATTATCTGAAGAATAAGGGCGAAAAATTTTGTTGCGCAACTGAAAACAAAAATCTAAACATGAAATAAATAAGTTTCCTAATTATTCTGAAATTGCTATTCACAATGCCTTGTGAATAAAAGGATTGTATAAAGAAGAAGCAGAAAATATCTGGCAGCAATAGGCAGTTATCGTTTTGTAGCAATAATAAGCAAGTTTTCTAGCTTATAACGAAAAAACTATCAATTCCCTCATAAAATAACACAAAAAATAAGTAAACAAGTGTATTACGCAACTAAATGGCAAAAGATGAAGTCGAATATTGATATTAATCTTTAAGAAACTAATTAAAAAAACTATGATTACATAAATTTAAAGTTAAAAGATTAAAAGTTAGAATCTTCAGAATTTTTTTTTCACAGGATAAATCATGAAGAAATCATTGTATATCATGAACTATCTATTATAACAATTAAAAAATAATTTATTCCTTTCGAAAAATTATTTTTATGTTAATTTAGAAGTTGATTTAGCTTAGAAAAAAATTAAATCGAATATCTTTTTCTTTCCAATATCTCCCAGAACTATCCATTAAGAAATAAAAAAATTGATTTAAAGAAAATTAGAGAACTGCAACAATAAATAATATTTAAATTTCAATGTAAAATACCTTTTATAAATAAATCAATGGATTGCAAGCATTATAAAAAAATAAAAACTTTCGAAAACTTTGTCACATGTCCTTTTTTTTATTGTATTTTTCTTATTCCACTTGGTCGACAGCAACAGACAAAGTCCAAGAACTCATGTGGTCTCATGAAAGGAGGGAAAGGGGGGCAGCTTCTGTTGTGATGGAGCACCAATAGAGTGACTTGGCTTCGTGACGCTGAAGAAGGAGGGTGGTACCTTCCGGGAAGACTTTTTAGAGGGAATTACCCCGAATTTACGTATCGTATGGATGAAAATCCGTAATATTTCCACCCGGTAGTCCGACTCATGAGGCAAGTCGCTGAACATCCCAAACGCCATCGAGGCTTCTCGTTTTTTGAAACAGTGTCTACAACAATGCTGCCAGCGGATTGAACCTCTCCTAATACTCACCAGCGGCACGCGTTCCCACTGAGCCACGAGTCGGGCTTTATTTAATGTTGTTTTCATGATTATACAGTTGAAATGGTGTTGTTATTTTTTATCCCACTTGGTAAACAGCAACATTAGACAGCAACAACAACAACAGCAGACTTAGTCCAAGAAATGTGGTCTCATGGAATTAGGTAGGGGGCAACTTCTGTTGTAATGGAGCACCAGTCTGACTTGGCTCCGTGACGCTGTCTTTTTACGGGGTAGGGTTGTCAGCCCTGTGTTCTACAGTCATGGGAGACCTGGACCTACTGCTTAAAGGGGATTCCAAACCACTACAAACATCCATGGCATCACCGGGACTGGGCCCCTCACTGGTCACTCGGCCATGAAGCCCAGTTGAAATGGTAAAATAGAGGACTTACTTAAACTTAAAAAACTTTAAAAAACTTTAAAAAACACAAACAAATTGAGGAATTTTGGTAATCAGGAAATGCATACTGATACAAGTCATGCTAAAATTTTATTTGAAGATGCTATAAATTTTATTTCCTTTCAATTAAATCATTTTAAACAAGATTAATTAAAACTGCTGCTTCCTGCTTACAAATCCACAGCACCGTATAATACAGAAATGTTATTTTGGATTGAAAAGATAAAAAACCTCTTACAATCTGCAAGCAACTGTTTACAATCCATGGGTAATTTAGTTAAGCATGTTATTTGAAATAACAGCAATCAATCAAGTTCTGTTTTCAGTTCCGTGGTCATGTAATTAACCAAACCTTTTTTTTTTTCTTCTCTTTTAAAGAGTGTTTTTGATGTAAAAAATAATTATGTTTTATCTGTACAAGTTAATTAATTAATTAAGTTTTACATTTAAATTTAATTTAATTTTTTGTTTAAATTAAGCCAATGAGAATCCGGAAAGAAGATATATACATTTAGCAAATATGGTGGACAAAATTTTTCCGACGATCTGTAATCTTTATATTTGTTAGAGATTTTGATTAATAACAGTGTTATTCGAATAAAATATATTTAGTTAGATACTATATATGAGATTCTACTTTACTTAGTACCAAAAAATATTCACAAATTAATCATTCGTTAGCAGCTAAACTGTCAAAATTATGTTCTAATGCAGCTGGCAATACAGAGACAGTTAATCTTTAAGCCATAAGCAAGGACTGATTTAGCACTATCCAGTGGGCACGTGTAGCTTGAAGATATGCTACAGACGCGAGTAACATTACCTTCACAAAGCTCTACGATCATGTTAGACCGGGACCTTCAATTTAAAGTGGATTCCTAATCATTACAAACATCCATGGCTGCGTCTGGACTCGAACCCGAAACCTGTGATACCGAGCGCTAGAACACTTGGGATTTTAGTTATGCAAACGCTAGACAACGTTTGATTATTATTCTCGTATCATTTTCTGTTAAAAAATAATAACATAAAAAGCATAAAAAGTATTTTATGCCCGACTCGTGGCTCAGTAGCAACGTGCGCCGCTGGTGAGCAGTAGGGTGGAGGTTCAATCCGCTGGAGACTTTGTTGTAGACATTGTTTAAAAAAAACGAGAAGATTCGATATCGTTTAGGATGTTCAGCATCTTACCTCGTGAGTCAGACTACCTGGTGGGAGTTTTCCGGGTTTTCTCCCATACGATACGCAAAGGCGGGGTAGTTCCCCCTAAAAGTCATCCCAGAAGGCATTTCCTTCCTTCTTCAGTGACACGGAGCCAAGTCAAACTTCTACCAACGGGTGCTCCAACACAACAGAAGCTGACCCCCGCCCTTCTTTTTCCTCCTTCCATAAGAGCACACGGGTTCTTGGACTTTGTCAAGATGTTGCTGTCTACCAAATGGGATAAGGAAAAAAAAGTTTTTTATGTTTGCTTTATTTAATCAAAAGTATAATAGTAATTTTTTATTTCTTTAAACAAGCATTGGACATTTAATTAACATGCTTCTTTTCTGTTATCTTTATTTAATGGTCTATTCTGTTACGTTTTATTAAATTCAATAGTGAGCTAAATGAGAAACTCGGATTTAATTTAATTATAAAAAAAAGAATAAGATTAAAATTGTAATTTTAAGAATAAAATTGTAAAAAAAAAAAAAAAAAAAAAAAAAGAAGAAGAAGAAGAAGAAAGAAATAATTAAACTTAAAAAAAAAATAATAACTTAAAAAGAAAATTTTTGATAACAAATATTTTCAATTTTGTTTTTCTTCATAAAGCCTGGAACAAATAGCATCGTTTAAACAGTTTCATATTATTTCTGAGTATCAAAATTAGATTTTTTTTTTTAACACAGATGCAGTAAATAATATCTCATCATCATCTTTGGCACAACAGCCCCATGGATATCTGCCTACTGGCAGATTTCGAAACAGAAGATGCTTTCTTTTTACGGGGTAGGGTTGTCTACCCTACGTCCAACGTTCTTCAGTCATAGGAGACCGGGACCTACGGTTTAAAGTGGATTCCGAACCCTACAAATATCCATGGCACCTCCGGAACTCGAACCCGAAACCTGTGGCATCGATCGCCAGAAGTAAATAATATACTCTGGATTGTTATACCTTATAATATATTTTTCATTAATCACATACCTAAATTTGGTTGAAACTCATTAAATTCTTAAATATTATGAAAAAGATAAAGAAAACAAAATTAGTATAGAATAAGAGTTCGAAAAAAGTATATAACATGCAATTTCATCACTATTGGCGCGACCACCCCATGGTGGGCCAAGGCCATCTACCTACTGGCAGATTGATGTTTTCTTTTTAAAGAGTAGGGTTGTCAGTCGTACGTCCAACAGTCATATTAGTCCAGGACCTACAGTTTAAAGTAGATTCCCAACCATTTCAAATATCCATCACATCGCCGGAAATCGAACCCGAAACCTGGGACATTGAGGGCCAGAGAGCTAGTCACTCGGCCATCAGAATTAATTTGCTCCATGTACCTTCTATGAACTGATAATTCTGTGCCTAAATTAACAACCATTAAAGCATTTATCCCCTCAGTGTTTATTTAATACTGAAAATAATTTGATAGTTAAAATTGAGATAAAAAGTGTGTAATATATGATATTAAGAAAATATTTTACTGTAAAAACCATAATTAAAAAAACAACACATTTTAAACAGCCACGTTATTACTCATTAATACCAACAATTACAATTCTTTATGGATATAAAGAATAACATGTCGTACATTATTAAGTCCTATAATCTATTTCCCATTAACCATATAACTTGCTTAAAAAAATTGAACTAAAAAAAAATAAATAAATAAATTAAAAAAAAAAACACCAAAGAAAAAAAGAAAAAGAAAACACGGAACAGCAATATAACCCACATAGAACAAAACCAGACATGATTCCAAAGTAACCCCTTAAACATTCCACTTAGACAACCTAAATGCATACAGTGCTTCGTTTAATACTAAAAATAATTTGGTAGTTAAAACTTCGATAAATAAGTGTCAAATGTACGAAATTAAGAATAATTTTAAAGTAAAAACTATAATTAGAAAGCAACACATTTTAAACAGCTATATTATTATTCATTAATACCATTCTTAGAATGGATGGAAAGAATAACATGGCGTACATTATTAAATCCTATAATCTATTTCGCATTAACTTAGTTCAATTTTTTTATATTTTTTAAAGTAAAAAAAAAAAAAAAAAAGAAAAGAAAAGAAAAGAAAACACTGAACAGCAATATAACCCACATAGAACAAAACCAGACATGATTCCAAAGTGACCCCTTAAACATGCCACTTAGACAACAACCTAAATCCAATCACTGCAATCAAAATTGGCGCCCACTAAAATAATAATTCAAACAGAAATGATAATGTCGCCAAAATGGTAAACCCGCTGTCACTTCAGCGCGTGCCGCGAGAATTTGCTTCACCGCATATAAAAGAATAACTTAGGAGTTACGAACCATATTATTTGTCTCCCCGCTTATGCTAATTCCACCATGTCGAATTCGGGTTCGATTATGAACAGTCCAATCGATTTACGGGTGGGTGCATCGCAAAATGTACCCCCAGAAAGTACACCTGACGCATGGGCCATTGAACCTAAAGGAAGATCTGAAAAATGAAATTGAAGGATTAGCTCCATTATGAAGTCGTGAGGCATAACGCACCATTCCAACGCGTCAGATGCCTTCTTCAGATTGGCCAGGTGCTACTTTGTTTTTGTTCTGCGTTCGACTGAAGATGGTCAACGATTGTTCTATGAAGACAATCGCTTTTGGCCATGTGGATCAATCGTTTTCAAACAGATTTTAAAGCCTCGATAGTGCAAATATGCGAAACAATGTGTGAATTGATGAGTGAACACGATATAATGGCTAACAATGTAGAAATAAGAACAAGAGTTCCAAATGATCAATTTTCTTCTTATTTTGGAGTTATCCTTTTAAAACATAAACGAAAAAAATATAAATCATTTCAACCAATATAAATTTGATAACATTTATTGTATTAGAGGGCCTGATGGCCGAATGACAAGCGGTCTGGCGCTCGGTGACACGGGTTCGTGTCCCAGTGGTGTCATGTATGCTTGTAGTGGTTCGGAATCCACTTTAAACAGTGGGTCCCGGTCTCCCAGGACGAGCATCACAGTGCCCAATCAGGCTTATCTCACCCACATAATTCCTTAACTGTATAGGGGCAACTCAGCTCTTGGCACAGTGATTTGGTGTGGTGTAGTAGTGTAGTCTAATATGACTGTAGAGCATTGGGCGTAGGGCTGACAATCCTACCCCTTAAAATGAAAACATTTCTGTCTTGAAATCTGCCAATATTCAGACCGCTTTGTTCCATCAGGGGGCTGCTGAATAAATTAAGCTTTGGTTTCGGTCCTTTCGGTCCTAAGCTACGGTCCTTTTTTGCACACTTAGGGCTAATTAGGTACTACAGTTTAATGTGGATTTCGAGCAACTCACAAACATCCATGGCACCACCAGGATTCGAATCTGAAGCCTGGAATAACAAAGGCCAAAGCGCTAGCCACATCAGGCCGCTGCATCAAAGAAGAAGAAGAGTGATTTCAGCTTAATTGAAGCTAAATTCCTTTTATAAAAAAATTCTTTGTTTAAAAATCTTTTTCTCCTACTACAGTGCAAGCTGGTTAAAAAATCAAATGTTAACGCTTAGTAAAAATTTGTCTTTACAAAGTCAAATAGTAAAAATTTGTCTAAAAATAGATTATAGAACGGTTCTTACAGATTTTCATAAGTATTTTGAACAAAATACTTACTTTTGAACAAAATACTTATGGAACACTTTAAAATCATTTAGTGGAACGCTAGGGTTCCATAGAACACAGTTTGAAGACCGCTGATGTAGATGTATTTTTTACCAACGTGAAGATTTTTTTTTTCTTTCTAAAGTAGCTGGCAAACACAGACACCTTGGTGTTGGATGCCTTAAGGCAAGTGCTGCACATCTTACTCACTTTGCATTACCCAGGGGGCGCGTGTAACTTGAAGATAAGCCACGGACGCGGAGTAACAATGCCCCCGCAACGCTCTATGATCTTATTAGACCGGGACCTACGGTTTAAAGTGGATTCCGAACCACTACAAACATCCATGGCACCGCCGGGACTCGAACCCTGTGGTACCGAGCGCCAGAGCGCTAGCCACTCGGCCATTCAGGCCCCCATCAACGTGAAGATCCATAATCACTTTTAACTGATCAGTCTCATTTCATCATTTTATACATCTGAAGTGAGTATGATGCACAGGAAAATATGTGCCAATCAATACAGACTTTATCATGTGAAGGGATTCAGAAATGTTAGATTGTAGATGATGCCAGTCTAACGCCAGATTAAATGCCAGACTAATGTCAGAAAGGACAAATGGTAATTTGTTTAGCGTCATTGGGAAAATTTCATATGTCGTTTGAGAGTTCTGCTTGCTACACTCTAAGCGTTAAGAGTTTTTAAAAATCTTTCCAACACCTAATTTTTTTAACACGTATGTGGAAAAAAGAGGAATGAATGATCGTTAGAGGGCGCTGCGACGCCAAGTTAATTGGGCGAAAGAAGTGCGAGTTTGAGAGAGTGCTTGGATAGCAAGAGAGAGAGAGAGGCAATCTTAGAGGTGTGAGAGTTTTTTTTTGCTAGAAATTAAGTTTTATGGCATTAGAGATTAGAATGTGTGGTTAACTTGTAAATATTGTACAAAGTTTTAAATATTCCTAGTATGTGTAATAAAATAGTCAATAATTAATTCAAGAGAGTTGATTTATTTTGAACCACCGACAAGTCAACATTTGTGAACAACTAAACGAACTCGGAAGTTTGGCGAATTTCATTTCTTCTACAGTGTTTTCGTCAACATAGTCATAATTTACGATATAGGTTTAAAAATAACACCAGAAGTAGTCATTATCACAATGTATTCTGCAATGATCATACTAGATCTCTTCCAGACGAACTGCAGCGGATTTTTGTCCAATTGGCTAGCGATCTGACCTCTGGTACCATAGGCTTCAGGCTCGAATCCTGGATGTTTGTTAGTTGTTCGAAATCCATCTTAAACTTTAGATCCCATCTAATTCGTCCTAGTGTACAAATAAATGACTGCAAAGAGGCAAACTAAACGTGAAAGTAATTTTTACTAAAATCAGACAATTAAAAGTTTGACATATGTCAGATTCTGTTTAGTTTTGAACTATATACATTTTATATTTACATGTCACAAGAAACAGAAAAACTGCTTCTATAACAAATCCAATCCATCAGTGAATTCGACATTTATATTTCATACAGTGACATTCTCCGATTTTCTCGCAGCCTGATGGCCAATTGGCTAGCGCTTTGTCCTGGTACCACAGGCTTCAGGTACAAAACCTGGCGGTGCCATGGATGTTTGTGAACGGTTCGGAATCCAATTAAAACTGTAGATTCCTGTCTGTTTAGCCCTCGTGTGCACAAGATGACCGTAGAGCGACAAACCAAACCAAATCTCCGATTTTCTTACATTTAACTTTGGCTTCAAATTCCGTTGCATCAAGATTTCTGTCAATATCCTTTAACGCACTGGTTCCCAAAGTGGGTAAGATTGGCAGCAGTCTCTGGTGCATTTAGCGGGTGTTTAATAAAAGTAAATGGGTGATGAAAGACGTTTTGTTGTCTCTAAGTATTCTGAAATAGATAAGATCATCAATTGTCGCCTATGTCAGTTGAGCTTAGTGTAATGTTGTGTTAAGACTTCCTTAATTAATTAAACACTGTGAACAACGATCAATGTAGATCATAACTATTTCGATTTTACAACTTTGTAAAGAAAGAGATTTTATATTATAGTGAACAAAATCTGAAGACAATTATTTGTGGAATCAGTGCGGGGAAAGGAAACATATCGTTTCATTTTCTCAGCCAAGACAAGATAAGGGGGATAACTCGAAGTATGCAAATTTTGTTTATGTCTAGACAAATTTTTTATTCAATATATTTTTTAAATCAAGTAGATATTTGTTGAGTTGAAAAACGTTTTAAAGTGCAATGACTATAGAAGATCTAATCATCGCGGATGAGTTAGGAGAAAATGTTTTCGATGCGATGGAGGTTGCTGAACTAAAAAATTAAATTATGAACGGTGACAGCGATAAAGATGAACCAACTAGTCTCAGAAATATCTTTATAATCCATAAAATGTATGTGTATTGTTTTGAGGAGATGGGTTTTTTCGTATCCTTGACACCTTCAATTTTGGACATTTTCAGTGAAATCTGTAATTATTTTTGGATTTCTTTCACGAGTTTTATTATAAAATCGTTTGGAATTCTTTTTTTAGTTGCTGTTATGTGTTTTGTTCTTACATTAAATTATAAATTTAGTATCGTAAACTAGTTATCTTCGTTCAAAATTTGTTGATTTTTAAGAAATTTACAGAGTTTTTTTAAAACTTCTTCCTTGACAAAAAAAAAAATTTATATTTTACTTTTTGCAACATACCCATAATTTTGTGAGCAAGTTGTACATAGGCCCGACAAATTATATTGTATTACATTTATTTTTTTCTTTTACTTTCTTTATAAAAACTTTTCAATATTTCTTTTTAAATATTTTTTTTCGATATTTTAAATATCATTAAGCCAATATCTTTCTGGGCTCAATAATGTTCTTCTTCAATAGCGTGACATCCTCATAGTGGCCTACTGGCAGATTCCAAAGCATGATATATATTTTTTTCTTTTTCTTTTTTACGGGGTAGGGTTGTCAACTCTATGCTCTATAGCCCTATTAGATTAGGACTTACCTTTAAAGAGGATTCCTAACCATTACAAATATCTATGTCACTGCCGGTACCCGAACCCTGTGGTACCGAGCGCTGGTCACTCGATCATCAGACACCATGCTCAATAACAGATACTATATAATCCTCCACAAAACCTAGGTCTCCTTTATATCTTCTTTTTCTTTCCATCGCATACGAGTTTCTTGAAGATCGTAAATTTATTGTTTGAGTGATAAAGCCGTTTTGCTTCATATTGAAAGTAACAAAATAAGTCCAAGTGATATGCGTTTTACGCAAAAAAATGTGTTTGGACACACTTATAAATTAATGTTATAATAAATGTTGTATGATAAATATTCAATAAAAAATCTGTATAAGAGTTAATTGATTGTTACCTTGAATTGTTTACTAAAGTTGCAGAAAATTGTTGCCGTCAACATTGAGAAAAACGAAAATACTTAATTAGTACTCGTACTTTCAAATTAGACGATTAAGTCCGTTTTATTTTTTTTTTAAAATAAAAGACTATGAAAACATGACAAATTTTAAACTTTTATAATTTTTTAATTTTAAATTTATATTTCATAAACTGTTTTTTTATTATAAGAAAGAGTAATTGTAGTGTTAAGTGTTTCATGCAAGAAAGTTTTGTTTTATATAAAAGAAAATTTTTTTGGGACGGGCATGATAAGTTATGTAATCAGATTAGTAAAGTTTCTAATCATAATATTGGTACTATTTAAAAAGCAGAGGAATTTTAAGCAGTTTTATTTCAAAAAGAAAAACAATGGCAGCAGATAGGATAAGTTTTCCATTTATTTTAATTTTGTAACTTGCGTAACTTAATTTTCAATTTTTTTTATCATAGATTATTTCATCTGACATAAATATATAATATATATATATATATATATAGTAAATTCATCATTTTTTTTAAAGCAAAATATGTAAAACAATTGATATTTGAATGCTGCAATAAAGTTGGAAAGTTGTATGATCAGAATTGATATTTTAATTTCACAGTTTTTAAAAAAAGTAATTAGCTATACACAAGATCTCACACAGGATGTTGTCTCAAGCAGCTAGGGGCTGAACAAAATAAAGCGAAAACACAATAGGCCATACTAAACTATAAGTAATATAAACGGTATCTGAAGTCTAAATTTAACAAATCAATTATTGTATTAATAATTTTTATATTGCACTAGTTCAGATACATATAAAGATCATTAAAATATTGCTCAAAAAATAAATAAATGAAACTTCTATAATATATGATATTCTATTACATCTCCCACAACATTGGTTCATGTGGAAATCAGGCAATTTATGAGTCCTTACGGAAATTGCTCCCTATTCCTCAAGCAACTCTGCTTTCAGACCCTGGATGGTTCTCATGGAAGGCAAGTAACACTGGTCCTCCAAAGAGCATCCCAAACATATTCTATTGGATTTAGATCTGAAGATCTGGCAGGCAATCCATCCTAACTTTCCAGAAATTTATCGACCAATTGAGCCCTATACAGACGCGCGTTACCTGGATTAATAGCACCTCTGAAAAGGTGAACTAATAATTCCTAGATCTCATACTCATACTTCAGAGCACTCACAGAGCTTCAGGCAGAAATGGAGATCTACATGCATTCAAACAGGATGGCCAGTCCAGACCATCAAATATTCGCTGCCATAGTGGTCTCTTCTTTTTTGGAGGTCGAAGGACAAGTGGCGGGTTCCTGGTTCTCTCCAGACGAACGTGCATCAAGAGCAAGTGATTGAACCGAACTGGGGCACATCAATGAATAGAATGGTGCCCCACTGATCTCTGGTTCAAAGTTGATGTTCTCTATCGAATACTAAACGAACTCTCACGTGCAGGATGCAAAATAGATCGATCTCATATAACCTTCTGGAAACAGTAAACCTTGAAACTCTGGTTTCTGTGGCTGCATCGAGGTGAAAAAGCTATTGAATTTCCTGTTACGCTTGGCTGTATTAGACAAATGCCGATTTCCATTGATCGTCATGGGTTTCGGATGATTTTGCTCAGGCTTTCTTTCTATGGATTCAGTATCTTGAAACTTTCAAGAAATTATTTACAAACTTGGATGTTACATTTCAGTACCTAGCAATTTGTACTTGAAATTACCGTGCTTCTAGTCTCTCTTACCTCACTTTTTTAATCTAAACGTTGGCTTGTTACCCATTTTAACAACTGGCTCTAGAATTTTATTAAATGTAGGTGGGGGGGACTATAAAATTTGGTAATGTGTGTGAGCGAATAAAACTCCTATATCGTCATGAACCCTTATAAAGCATGTTTTACATACATACACCACTCACACAGTTACGTTTTCACCACTAAGATTTTGATATTTGTTTAGAAACATTAGTTTTATCTTTCGTTCCGTAGTTTTCAAGAAAAAATATTAAATATGTAAATTCTTTAAATTTTGAACACCGGTCATTATTTTGAGCCAATATTTCCTGAATCGTCTCCTCATTATTCCATCGCTTTTTAAAGAACAAGTAACATAAAAAAAAAATTTAAAGCCAATTTCTTTTTTTTTTCTTTTCCACTATATTGCAGGAAGTCCTTTATAAATAATTTTCATTCATTTTTTTAAGTATATCTGGCGCCCTTTATTGGTAGATACATGCAACTTAAATCTAAAAAAAACTAAAATTAATTAATTTAATTTAATTAATATTTGAAAAAACTGTATTAACATCCAGTGTCCTCCACTACAAGTTAAAAAAAAAAATGTATTTGAACTTGAGTGGATTAATAAAAAGTATTTTATTAACGACTGAAAATTTGAACAAGATATATATAGGGAGAGTGTGAGCTAATAGAAGGAATTGAAAAATATATAAAAGAAATGTTAAAAATATACATGAATGCTGCATTACATATGAAATCAGATGTACGAAACTAATATTTCGATTTCGTTTTAATTTCATATCCACTTTATATTGCAATAATAACGATACATTATTTCTGCAAAATCGATTTTTGTGGCAGTCATTTTTGTTGCATTTGTTATTCTACCTTATTGGTATTGCAAAAGTCAAAGTGTTTTCCCTGACATTTTCTTTTTAAATAACTTGTGAGTTTTCGTTATAATTAAAACTACCTTCAAACAAAAGAAAATTCTTGATCTTTTACAAAGAGATCATAAAAAAACGAAATAAATAAAGGCGTTAAGAAATTATTAAATCCCCGCATATGTATTTTCTTCGGGCAAATGATGGAGAGCTGACTATATGCTCACCTATCTTTTATAAAATAGCCTTCAATTTACTTACATTACTGAAGGATGCATGCAAAATGTCCATAGAAGTGAATAGATCTATTTCATGCCCTTGATATTGTTTTAAATTTCTATCTATAATAGTTCTGATTAGTTAAATTTGTGATATCAGTTTTCAAAAACCTTTCCATTGGCTAAGTATAATAGGATTCATACAAACAACAATCCTAGGTGGCTGAGATTGACCAGAAACTAAACACTATTCTATATATAACTGGTGGGCTGACAAGTTCATAGGCCGACACATAGATGGCGCTACTAGTATTAAATCCATGTGATTTTTAATTAGCCCTAACCTTCAAAAGACACGTGTATAAATTTGACAGCTCTTGCACTATTAGTATGTGAGTTATAGCATTTTTAGTGTTCATCACGTGCAGTCCACTCGGCTGACTGTCGATTGTACTCCGGTGTGAAATGATGGAGCCATGTTTCATCCATTGTCACATATCGATGCAAAAATTCGGGTTTATTACGATTGAACAGCTCCAAACACTGCTTAGAATCCTCAATTCGTTGTTGTTTAGGGTCGATTGTGAGCTCGCGCGGCACCCACTTTGAACAGAGCTTTCGGATATCCAAATATTCCTTCACGATATGTCCAACACGTTCCTTTGACATCTTTAGGGTCTCAGCTATCTCAATCAACTTCACTTTACGGTTATCAGAAATTATTTTGTGGACTTTTTTGATGTTTTCGTCGGTAACAGCCTCTTTGGGGCGTCCACTACGTGCATCGTCCTCGGTGCTCATTTCACCTCGTTTAAATTTAGCAAACCACTTCTCTACGGTTGATTTTCCTGGTGTAAAGTCCGAATAATGTTTATCAAGCCAAGTCTTGTCTTCAATAGTATTTTTTTCGCCAAAAGAAACTGACAACTGATCAAATTTGTCGTCAATAACGGTAAAATTATTTTAAGAAAGGGATGCAGTAATATTTTACCTTGACATTTAGGTAAGTAGGCAGTGGCAAGGTAAAAATTAAAAAAAAAAAAAAAAAAAAAAAAACACAGATTATCTGACAAATCTATATAATTTCCAAGAATTCTAAGATATAAATATTAAATCTTATGACCCAATTTTTAAAGAATTAAGAGGATGCAAGAAATGATGATATTGTTAAGAGTTATGGAATGAAACGGTCTGCATGCTTTTAGCTTTATTTAAATAAATACAACATAATTACCAGGACAATACTAAAATTAAATTTCATTTAATTAAAAAAGAACACATAATTTTTAGTCTACATTGTCCTAACTGTTGCAGTAAGAAAATAAAAAGCATTCTAATAAAAACAGTATAAAAATTAGATCATAAGGCAGTCTTTCATTCATAAAATAAAAACTAAACAAGTTTAAATGAATACTAACAATTCAGTGATTCTTTTAAATATTGTCAAAATTCAGTTTTAAATTTTTAATACTTCTTGTTTTATCACAGTACATGATAAAATTAGCGTTTTGTCATCAATTAATGTAAACTTATCCTTCAATACAAAAAGTGCTTATGGAGAAGCAATTATGAAATTTTTATTTCCCTTTTTTTTTAATTTTTATAAAAAAAATTCAGCTTTTTTTTCTCCAAATATGCTTTGCATAAATGTAAATAAAATTTTAAAAAATCTTGTCTATTAATATAAAAAGTAATATTATTGATAGCTAATAATATTTCATTATGCATTAACATCATAAAATATCTTTTTATGGCGCATGATATGATAAAATTAAATTTTATTTTACAAATATGCAATTGGTTAGTAACAATTTTTCATTACAGAGAGAAAAAAGGGAAAATATTATAACAAAATATAAAGAATATTTTGGCCTTCTTTTCAATTTATAAATTAAAGAGAATTTACTTCTTTGAGAATTTTCTTCTTATTAAGTCATCTAAAATGTTTACAATTAGTAAAAGGATTAACTACATTTTTATTAAGTAATGCACAATTCTGATAAGTTTAAAGTTAACAAACCCCAAAATAGGTTGTTAAAATTTTTGAAAGTATATATTTTTATATTTATTTTCATCGATAAACAATGTGATTAACATTCATTCTGTATCTTATTACACCAACAATAATTTTAGTTGAAAAATAATGATATTTTAATACACATGAAGAATTAAAATACATATTGTAAGATTACATAAATATACTTTTATTTAATTTATTACATATATATTGTACACAAGAGTAGAAAAATGAATATGAAATTATTTATTTTATGCAGATTCAATAACAAAATAGTTAAACAGTAAACCCTCTTCAGTCAAGAAAATACTCTCCATATGAAGGCACTCTTCTTATTTCCAATGCTGTGTTTTACGAACATCTGCATAAAAATGCAAACAAAATTAACAAACAATCAATCAATCTGGTAACAATAATTGTAATTGTTTGACTCAAACAAAAAAGAACACAATATAATTATATTTTGTATAAAAAATAATAATAATAACTTGCATTAAATTCAGAATTAAATTTGCTTCTATTACTTAAAAAAAAAGTGATTGATCTACCTTCCCTTCCTTAACTTTCACACATATCATAAAATATAATTGTTAAATTCATCAATAAATAACTCTGTTAATCACTTTTAAATTTATTATTAAATTTTCAATTTAAAATTATTGCATGATATAAAATTTAATTTACATTTACAAAAAAGTTAGAAGTAAAGTTACAAAATAAAGAATTAATCAAAGATGCTAACTCAATAAGAATTTTTAATAGTTTTGTTAAGCTTGGGCAGGGGACAAAAATGGCCTGAAAAAATTCATGAAAAATTTATGCCTACCAATATAAAGCTTTAATACCTATATAAACTTTTTCAATTCAGACTCCCAGTTCTTATTGACAGCAAAGGAAATATGTATTAATTTCAACAATATATTTATTAATGACAATGTTTCTCAAAATTGATGACAATGTTTTTAATAGAGCAAATTTGAAAAAGTAATTGCCACAAATGTTTTTTTTTTTATTATCATTGTTTCCATAGATGTATTAATTTTTTTCCATTGTTCATAGTCTATCCAAATTTTCATCGTTTTCTAAGAAACTATAGAGAATCCATATTAGTTGGCATCTCCGAGTAATAAACGTAATTTTTTATAAATATTTATATAATAATAATAAAACGATATATATATCATCCTTTTTTTAAAGACTCTTAACTACTTTCTTTTAATTAAATAAGCATTTTAACATTTATCATTTTGTATTTAAAAAACCCCACCACCACATTTTTCAATTATAAAGTATTTAAATTATAAAAAAATGAGTAAAAAGTATAAGTATTGCAATTTTAATATTTGAGTTATCTTTATTTAACATATCTTTACAAGAAAGCCATAGCAAGAGATATATTAGTAATAAATAAAAAAAGAATGAAATTAAACTAAAAAAATTCAGAAGGAAAAGTAATAGAGTGATAGCATAGTAAAAAAATATCTTAAAAGATATAATTTTGAATCACATATATTAAAAAGGAAAAAATATAAAAAAATTAAATTATTATTTATGATAATTCTAATATAGTTATAAAAATCCCTTACTAGTTGTTTTTCGTTTTAGGGCAATTCCAACAGAAGATTTATAAATACGAGTAGGAGAGGTGGAATGAGACTTGCCTGAGGTAGAATAGATTCTATTTGAGGAAAAAAAAAAAGAATGAAAAATTATAAATATTTTTTAAATAAAATTTAATTTGTATTCTGTCATCTAATATATGAGTAACTTTTACAGAGATGTGGAAATAAAGAATCCTAAATATTAGATAATATGTTCTGTAAATAATTCCTTTGCTAATAATTTCTTCAGTTTCTTTTATTTGCTAATAATATTCATCTTTAATTGAATGTTAATAGCAATACATAAAACTATACTAAATTTATATTCAATATTTAAAAAAACATTACATCACATCTGCTGAACATGGCTTATAACTAAAAAATAAGAATAAATAAAAATCATGCAGAAAAGCTAGCAACACACCTTGATCTACAACCTTTTAATTCCTCAATCGTGTAGGTTCGGTTGTCGATACTTGATCTGAAATAAATAACTAATACTTTTAATTTAAGATTTAGAAGTACTAAATAAATATCCATATTATTATTAATATATATATATAATACAAAAGTTTTCAAGCAGAATAAATAATTAAATATTTATAATAATTTTGGACAATGGCATAATTTCATGACATAATTTTTGTTATTTTAGTAGAGGAAGATTTTTTAAGATAATCAAAATTCTTTTTAATTGTTTTATCCTATTATTTATATAAATAAATATGATAAAATCGTAAAAAATAATATTATTTATTTAACTAATGTCTAAAATATGTTTTACAGATTTAAAAATAAAATAATTCAAACATGGAACCATTAATAACTTGAAACAATATACAAATAACAAGAAAGATTTTCACATAAGTATTCGATTAAATTTCCTGCAGTCTACAACCATCAGATATAAATTTATTTCTTTTTAGTTAATTTTGCTCAAGAAATGTTTTGTTGTTGAATTTTTAAGTGCTAAAACACAGAAAAATGAAACTCCCAATCAAATTATTTAATATTAAAAAAAATTAAAAATTTAATTGCAGACAATAAAAATAAAGCAAGAGCAAAATAAAAACAATAAACTACATGCTAACTGTAAAATGATTTGCAACAGAAAAAAAGACCTCTTTTTTCTTTCTAAAGCTTTAAGTGTTGCAGCAGAAAGTTTAGTTCTTCCCAAGGATGCTGATGCTGAGGCAGAAGCTTTCTCAGCTACCTACACGAAAAAATTATTAAAAAAAATTTAAATGCTATAAAAGTAATAATTAATTATAATATAATATGGATTCATAAGAATATGCAGCCAAATGCAAAGTTCAATGATAAGATGGAACAAACTTCATTTTATTAGACTTCATTTAAAAAAGAAACTTAAATCTCATTTTATCTTATAGGTATATTCTTAAGAAATATATATAAAACTAAACATGTGAAATACAATGCATTTGGATCATGTTTGGCAAAATAATTACCAATTTAAGACATTCTAAAAAATAAAATTATATGATTCAGAAAATTTTGTGACATTCTCAGATTTTTTTATTTATTTATTTTTTTAAATTATGGATGCTTTTTTAATTTAGACGAACTTTGGTAGGTTGCACAAAAGTGAATAAAAAATTTGCTTCAGGAGATTTAGGTATATTAACTAAAAGTTACATTCTATATAAATATGTGATATGATAATTATCTCTATTTAAAAATTTCCAATATAAGCACTAGTCAAAAGTGAATTCAAACTGAGTGAGTATTATTTCGTATTTGTCAATAAACAACTATACTAGTCTTAAGGCAAAATCTTATCAAGGCATTCTCTTAGTTATTCTCATATCAAAGCATTTCATTATTAAACTGGTTGCCATAGTAATGTCAACAAAGATACATTTACGAAAATGTCACTAAACTCTTCATCAACATTAATTTTAGAAAATTTTAAGAGAAAACTTAAAACGTAATTATTTTTGAAAAAAATGTAAAACATTCATAAAGAATAAAATCCTAAAGAGAGGACACTAAAAATAGCTTTCAATTGAAATTTAATTTAGAAATGAAAATTTCCTATTGTGATGAATTTAAAACATTGATTTTATAAGGTAATTTTAGGGGATAATTGAAAATTTAAAGATGAAACATAATTCAGGTGCAATTAGTATGAGTTAACCTGTCATGTATTAGAGAACATGGTATTATAAAATTATTGCATAACCATTTATGAATATATTTTGATATAGCCATCTACGAATATAAATCCCTACATTAAGTATGGATTATACTCATAGACAAATATTCAATAGTTAATTATATAATTTCAAAGTGATTTTTTTATAACAATCAATACATATTTTTTTTTTTAAATATGCTATTCACATTATTTTCTTTAAAAATATTTACATTGCAAAATAATTTATAACTCCCTAATCTGATTTTTAGAGTACTTTAATCTCTAAAATAATAATAATATTTGTTAGTTCATATGCTGATATTAAAAAGTATAATGGATATATATTCAATGACAAACGTATCAATTGTTCCATATCTGCATATTTATGTGATTTTTTTTTTTAAATTTAAAATAAACAGAAAGAAAAATCAGACATTACTCTTTGCCAACTGATAAACATTTACTGAATTTATCCTTTTCAAGATACATATCGATAGGAACATTTGTTAATTCAATATGAAAATATAATTATCTTTGACAAACATTTTAATTTTTATATAATGTGTTCATATTTCAATCATATAAAACGAAATTTACAAAGATATTTTTTTACTATTATTACTAATACTACATTTTAAATTGCATATCTACCTCCATCTGGTCCCAATTATTGGATGGCTACTAGTCCATAAGCCTAATAAGCGAATCGTAATTAATTATTGTAACCATATATAAAATTAACTTCAAGCACAAACTAATTGCTTTTCCTGCGATAAATCAAAGAGAATAGAATAGAAATATTTGATTATGATTCTAATTGAATACAAACATATGAGTACTTAATAATTAACTGAATGCAAAAGCCATTTATAAATTAATGAAAAAATGAACAAAAACATAAAAGTCTATCATGCAGGAAAATAGAACAGCAAAATGATTTAGTATGGCAAAAAATATTCTAAATTACTTGTAAGTAATATTAAATCTAATAAATTCATTTCATTTTTATATAAAAACAAGTTGAAATAAATTTTTTCATTTAATCAATAAAATGTTTCCCTTTTTAAATAACTTACTACTGAAGCTGAGGAATCATTGCCTTTATCAACTGCCTTCTTTTTTTGTTCAAAGCTGCGGGATTCAGAAATAATTTTCATTCTCTCTTTTATGCTTATTGTACAGAATATGTCATAAACATTGTGAAATGTCGTCATTAGCTGAAAAACAGAACCCCCAAAGATTACTTAAAATTATGTTTAAAAATATTCAAAATCTCATATAGAGTATATAAAAAATTTTAAATTCAGAAATTTAAGATAAAGAGCTATTTGTATGTGTAGCTATTTGTCTTGTGTATGTTTAATAAAGTAATATTAAACATACACAAGATGATTTTGGTGCTTGAAAGAGCTTTTTATCTTTTTCCATTTACATGAAATATTTATATTGACTAATAAAAATGGATACCTCAAATGAACTACTAATATTTCATTAATAATATAACTTTCTAAAGCAATGTTTGATATTTTGAAAATTTATATTTAAAAAGCAATAACAAGTTCCACAAATAATGATTTTTATACAAAATAAACATTTCTTAAGCATTACTTTAAAACAAAGATAATGTCATTTTTAAAAAATAAAGCTTTTAAAATTTAAAAACATGTATCACTGAAATATAAGATTTAAAAAAAAAAAAAAAAAAAAAAAAAGGCCATGAGAGAATAATAAAAATTGATAAAAAAATAATGGATAATTTATAAATGGGTTAGTAAAACTTATAGTTTAATGTATATTTAAAACCTTTCATGAACCACAGTAATAAGCAAGAAACTATTATTTATGAAGGAGATAGGACTTTTTAGGTATACATATAATTTTGATTATACAAGAACATAATAAATAATGTTTCAAGATAAAAATATAATAATGGTGTTTTCTTTGATATATTATAGTAATAGACATAACTAAAATTACAATATTTCTGGTAGCTATAGAATATCTTTATTACCTGAACAATAAGTTGTCTATGGAAGTCTACATCATGTTCTGAGACAGCATCTCCTTTTAAAGTTAATTCTTCACTTAACTTTCCAATGAGAACTGCTGTATCCTGAAAAAGAAAAGAAACAGATAGATCGATATATATAAACAAAGCAGATTTTCACAATATCTATATTAACATTCATAACTCACTACAAATAAATACATTTGATAAAAGAAAAAATTCTAATTCACTATTCACTACACACTGGAACTCCAATATCAGTATCAAAATACATTGCAATATCAACAATCTAGAATTAATTCCATCTGTAACAAGACTTATTTTAAACAGCAAAAAGAAAAAACTTAAGAATACTCTTTTAAAAAATGGTGTTCCAGAAACATTTCTTCACTAGTTAATTAAAACATTCAATCACTTTTTTAAACCTGTAATCTCCCAGAATTTCATTGTTAAACATTTTGCCCATAGTAAATCACTATCAATTTGTACATCACCATTCCCTTTTCCCAAGCTGCCAATTAACAGAAACTCCTACAGTGTGCAATAAATCATCCCACTCAGATACTACATGAATACAAGTTATTGATCTTAATCAGTCAAAAACAATCGTTTGCCTCATGGCTATATTATTATAAACAGTTACAAGATTATATCATGTAACACAATTTTTCTTTTATAAAACAGGTTACATTGCCAAATCGTTTTTCTTCAATCCTATAGCTTACTAACTCTAAATGGAAAGTTATTCTGTCTACTCCATGCTATCAAAATACATCAAAAGATAAGTCTCTGACTTGGATTTAGTCATCTAGTGAGCAGAAATAACATTATCTTATAATACCAAGAGAACATGTATTCCTTGATAAGGCTATCCCCAGGGCATAATAATTAATTTTTGTGGTTTTTTTTTTTTTTTTTAGTTTTCTTTTTGGTTTTACTAATTTCTTTCAAATTTTACAAATATCCTGGACAACATATTTTACATTCTGTTATTGTATATTTTGTATAAATTTTTGTGTCCCTTTTTTTATCCCCAGGGTCTCTGCATTGTGAATGCTATGATGATTTTGTTATACAATATGCATGAAGCAAATACTGTTGCAAATTTTGTTGTGCAAAATGATCATATTTCAAATTCATTCCTTCTCACAGTTTCACTTTTGGTATACATATATATTATATATATAAGATACAATATACAAATAATATATAGATATAGTTATACAGATAATTGTACTGAATTTTTGGTCCTTATACATTTTGAATAAATTGTGTTCTTTTTTCATACCTGCTGATACTGTTATAGCTATTCAACCTTTTAGCATTTGTGATTGTCTAAGAATGTTCAATTTTGTTGCTACAACTTATGCACACTTCAGATAAAAATTTCTTTCTTATTTTTAGTGGTCTGAATATGAGGCATTTCAGGGTTTTTGTATTGCAAATATTATGATGGTTTCATTATACAATTTGCATGTAATGAATTCTGATGTGGCTTTTGTTGTTCAAAACAGTTGTGTTTCTAGCTCATTCCTTGTCAATTCTTGTTTGTTTTTTGTATTATATATAATATATATATGTTGCTTCAGAGGAAAAGTTCAGTTATTTGGATTGTATGAATCACCTGAACCATTAAAACTGTTTATGAACAAAATAGCTGATTCGAACAACTTCCAAAATGATATTCAAAAATACAATTCCTATTTTAAGGTGATATCATTTGGAACAACTTACCCAATTCTTTATCAAAAATTCATGCTAACTTTTAAAATTCAAGATCAAAAGCATCATTAAATTTAATTCATATTTATCATTATCAAAAAACCAAAATTTCTTCAAATTTACTTCATAAATAATGAAAAGGCTGATGTAAATCAGTTATACACTGTAATCCTGGGACAAATCAAAATATGGTATTAGTCATACAGTTACATATGTGCAATAATTATGTTACAAATTGTAAGATGCTATTTGATCAACTGCCTGCCCATAGGCAACATAAAAAGAGAGCTTATAATGCACAACAAACATTAAACAAAGTTGTTATCACTATAGGCATAACCTTGCAAAAAGGAGACAAATAAGCTGCAATGGATTTCAGAAACACATTATTCAATTTCAAATACACAATTCAATTTTTTTTTCTACGAGATGCAGACCATTTCTACATTTGCATAAATAAATCAATGGGTCAAATCACTAAATTGATTACAAACAAGTTTTTTTTCGAAGAATTTCTCCTCATTTTGAATTAAGATCAAAGATACTTCAAATCACCTTTTAATTTGTCACCAATTGTTTCATGAATTGTTAACTGATATGTTCAATAATTAAATGCAATTACTCTATACTTCATTAAACCGAACAAAACTACAATCAGGAGAATATATTCATTTGAGGGATGCTATCGCAATAGATGTGCAAGCATATACTATAGTAAAGTAGTTATATTGACATCAATGTTTACCAGATATCCACAGTATAAGCATGAATATACCCAAGATTTGATTATGTATGTTCATAACTACGGGAAACTCAATCTCTTCATAATGTTTACATGTACCAAAATGAAAAGGAATACAATATGAATTATTTCTTAGGCAATCATATTCGGATAGAATGTGCATTTCATCAAAACAACATTAAATTTATTCAACTTATAATGAAAGGACATATTTTTGGACTGTGAGATGTTCAGTATCTTGAATAGAATGGCAGAAATAGAGTTTGACACATAACCATTTATTATTATTAAATAAGATTGACCCAAATCATATTGATTACATCTTTAAGCCAGAAATTCCTGATCCTGACTTACACACAAAACTGCATAAAACCATTATACAACCAAACCATGAAAGATGCTGTGTGAACTGTTACTGACAGCATGTTAAGGAACATTTGGCAATAACAACTTTGACATTCTTCGACCTACCACAAGGGAACACATTGAAATCGGCTGAAGTATATGTATCCCACAAAATAGAAATGTTGCTATATATCCAAACAAGCATGTCAATTGTAATAACACTTTTATAAAGAGGGGAAGACTTTGTACTCAATCTCACTGAGTATCCCCAGATTTATATTTTCCAAAAACATAACAGTGACTGACATCTAGACTCTGGTACTTTAAGCATGTGAAAATTAATTTATGGATTAAATGTTATAAATAAAATTGATAAAATATGTAAAAAGATAAATTAAATGTGTGTGTGTGTATATATATATATATATATATATATACTCATTTAATTTATATATTATTCACTTAAGAATTCAAGTTGTCAGTAAATGGAAAATAGAAAATAACTTTACTTGTAAAGTTTTGATCAAGCCTTGAACTCTTTCTGTTTTGAATAACCGCCTTGTAAGATAACCTTTTACAAAAGCAGGAAGCTTTTCAAATTTTTTTAAGATGTTTGGATCTTTAATCTGAAATAAAATTTTAAAAAATATATAAAACAAACATATTTTATACAAAATAAAAACTGGAAATTATTTTATGTTTAAATGTTTAAAAAACAACCCAGAAGATTTTAATGTAGTTTAAAAAAAAAAAAAAAAAAAAAACCCCATTTTAAATTTGTAATATTTTTTGGTTCAAAATATTACTTTTGCAACATCTATATTTACCAGGCAATCATTATAATTAAAAAATCTTGGTTTTTTTTTCATTTAAAGTATTTACGTTCAATATTTTAATTTAAGTACTTCTTCAAATAAACATTAAAATCTGCTTGATATCATTGAAAAATTAAAAAACATTTCCTTTGTGTGTAAAATGAATGTGTGTGTAAACTACTTGCAAAATTTGTCTTGATAACCTTTATTAGTTAAAAAAATCTTGTTTTTTTAATTTAAATTTTCTAATAGTTGCATAAATGATTTAATTAGATTAATATTAAATAAAATTTGTGCAACATGCATTTTTTAAATTATATATCACATAAAATCTCTAATAAAGCTCTTTACTATTTTAACTAATAAGTTAAAATAGAATTTTTTTAAAAATTAAAACCATAATAATTTTTTTACTATTTGTAGAATAGTTTTAAATTTATAATCATTTACTTTTTAAATTCCAAATTATTAATATTTTTTAACAATTTTCTCAACTCCTAGTAATTGTATTAAAAGTTATGAAATCATGCTTTAATAGATTTTAAAAAACTAACAGCAAAAATAACAATAAATATGATACTTTTTTGGTTCACTTACCAAATCTTTGCTTTGTTTCCGTTTCAAATTAGTTAATGAGGTTGAGATAATTTGTTTCTGGGCTTTTGCTTGAGCTGTATCAGCAGGCATTTTAGTTTTAGTTTGAATGATGGAAGAATCACTGTGACTTTTTGTGGAAATACTTAATGGTGGTTTGGGACAAGTTTTCCTAGACAAATTAGAGTTAGGTTGTGCAATGGAAACCGAAGCTCTATCACCATCTCCCACAGATTTAGCATCTTGATAACTCAAATGATAATGATCAGAATTTTTGTTCTTTAAGGCTAAATTGTCAGCTGCAATTACAGGAAGTTCATCTTGCATTGGCAACCAAAGCTCCTTCAAACATTTGTTTTCATGTATTTTTACCTTATCACAAGAAGTAAATGTTTCAGTTTCAGAAATGGAATCAGCTGGAAGCTTTCTGTTAAGAGGATGTAGATCAGGAGTTATATGATCATTGTATTGCTCCATCCTTATTAGATCAGGATCTATAGGCACAGCCATCGATGTACAGCCATTTAAATTTGTGTAAGAAAATGGTTTATTATGATTTTCTGAATCATTAATATGTTGACAGGTAGGAAGATTACTAGAATATTCACCCTTTTCATTGAGAGTCATGTTATCACAACGCAAAGATGGCTGATATGCTGCTAAAGGTTTACTTTTATTAACTATCTGTTCTTTCGAAAAATTTGGTTGATAAAAATTTCCACAATGATCAAGATTACCAGTCACTATTTTTATATCTGAATTGTTTGAAGAAAAACTAGAATTAGATGATTGAAGCACAGAAGTTCGTCCCAGCCATTTATCTGCATTTCTTAAAACTTCTTGTTTAAAAAGCAAATTATCAATAGGTGGCATTTTATCAAACATATTATGAGGAGATTTCTGCAAATTTTCAGTTATGCTGCTTGAGAAGGAACTATTAACTGATGAATGATAATTAGAAGATTGATCAGAAACTATTGTATTAACTTTAATATCATTGTTTAATGATACAGATGTCATAAGATTTTGAGACTGTACACTACAACTTCTGTTAATTATACCATCAGATGACTGAGATTTTAAGTGATGGTCTAAACTACTCAATGATTTTGAAGAAATGTTGGAATGAGTGTTACTAAATCTCTCTAAGGAATCTTCAGAGAAACTAATGGTATTATTACCAGAAGAAAGTGGAATGGAAATATCAGATGCTGTTTTTTCTGAGTTAATAGACGAATTTGTAAATTCATTCAACATTCCTAGATAAGAAGTGCATGTGGGAGTTTCCAACAAGTTAGAAGTTGATGAAACTTGGGTTTCAGCATTAGATTCACACTTGGAAATTTTCAGTGGACTACTTTTAATATGCTTTTTAGAATGTATTTCTGATACAGAAATTTTTTTATCACTACTTTTGTTCATGTTGGGACGAATTTGATGACTGGAAGAAGGTTGTTTAGTCATACTACAGTTAGCTTTATCATCATCTAAGAAAGCAGGTTTATTTATGGGTGGACAATCTGAAAACAATATACATTTAAAATAAATTACCTTCAAGAACATTGACAGAGAATATAGTTTACATCAAATGTTAATAAATCATATCTTGGTTATTACAATGTCATAATTAGAAAATTCAGTTATTTAGAATAATGATGATCTTAGCTATATTACAGAAGCAAAACTGATTCACAAATTTTTAATTGTAAAATATAAAAAGATCCTTAAAATCATGTGATAATTTATTAAACTACATACATAATTAAATGATTATATTGCTAAAATACTATGACCAGCTTTCCTATAATTTTTTTTATATATACTAAATACTAAAAAACAGATGCTTTTAAGATGACATTTTCGTACCAAAATTAATCTTAAATTCTAATATATAAGCAATGGAAAACATTAAAAATAAAAAGTAGAACAAAACGATAAATTAAAATATTCTTTAATTAAATATAAGAGCTACTGTAAATTTAATTATTTAATAACTTTCTATACACCAAGTATACATTGAAAACAAACCAGTTAAAGATGAAATTCCAACAAAATTCAGCTTTTCACACACTAATCTCTCTTGTTCCTTAAATTCTTCTTGAAGCAGTAGCCACTGTTTGTTTTGTTCTTCAAGAAGTCTTTGAACACGTGACTGCTGACTTTCTTGGATATTATGAATTATTCCACTCAAAAATGTTTGTAATTCATCTCCTTTTAAGTTGCTCTTATCTGTAGAAGACCTATGTAAAATTAAATAAAAGCTCAAATATATCAATAAACAATATACTTTCAAGCCTAGCATTAATAATAGCCACTCATTAATATTAAAATAAATGCTTCCTTTATGTCAATTTAAAACATGTAGAAAACAAAAAGGAAAAAATTATTAACTTTCTCTTCAAGCAAATAATTAATCAATTCATATGCATCACAAATTGATAACAGAATTTGTATATTAAGAAGATTTTTAACAAATAGCACTTTCAATATGAAACATGAAAAACTTGACTAATATTTTAAATTTAATTAATTTTTAATGCAGTTGCAAAACAAGATAACTAAATAGCAAAATCATCCATTTATATTAATATAATAATACTAAAGCAATGTGTAACAATCTGTTATAAAAGAAAAATTAAAAGACAGAGCATTCTTTAATGTTGGTCATTAAATAAATCAGGAAAATAAATACTTAAAACAAAGTAATATTTTCACTTAATTAAAGCTTTGTATATTGCAATTGTGACTAACATTCATAATAATCTGCAGCAACATCTAACCTGCAAGCAATTTGTGTCTGTCTAGTTTTCTTTTATATATCAGGCACCCATAAAGTTTTGTTGTTGAAACAGTGTTTGCTATCTTAAATTGGCCCTATTTTTTTAAAGTAAACTTTGAATGTCATAATAATATGAGAAGTAAACTTATTATATATTCAAAGTTTTAATCCTAGTAGAAACAAAAGAAAATTATTTACAGAATATATTTCCTGAAACTAAAATAAATTTTAAGAAATTAAAAATTTCAACCAATTTTTAAACACTTAATTCAAAGCAGAACAAATTTTTTAAAAATTTCAACTATTTAAGATTTTTATATTTATTATACAGATTAAAAAAATTTTAACCATAATAATTAATTTAGCCACCCAAATTTTATCTTTAATTACTTGTTACTTCATTCCAAACTATTTTCCTTCTTTTGCAGACATCAGCATGTATGCATCTCGTATTATCTCTATTCATAAAAGCATGTAAAAATTTGGTAAGTTATCCACTTTAAAAAAAAAAGAAGAAAAAAGGCTATTCATTTATCTCACAAACTGCTTCATGCATAATCTTAAAAGATAAATAAAAAAAAATTAGGCAGAAAATTTTTTAAATTAATTATTACAAAAATTTTTAGAGAAAAAAAAATTTACAAATTATACAACATTTTCACATATTCATATTTCTTGGCACATATTGTCAGAAAAACATTTCTTGACAATCTGTGCCAAGAAATGTTTTTCTTTTATGTATAATCTACAGAATACAACACTCATACCAGATAAGCCATTTTATTCAAAAGCAGTTTATTCACAAATTAAAATATCCTTTTGGAAACTTTAAAAAACGACTAAGAAATTTTTTTGGCATAAATTTTGAAAAAAATTATAAAAATATTATGCACTATTAAATGTTTAAAAATATGAAAAAATTTATATTTAACTAAAAACCATAATTAATTTTTCCAACATTGGATCTGTATCGCTTTACAAAATATGCCTCATGTAAAAAGACTGATTTTATTCAGAGCTATTTTAATAAAAACCCTAGAGTCAAATATGTGCTTTTCAAATACATAATACGGTAAAGTTTCAGACCAAGTCTGTATATATACTCACTGTTGAAAGAAGAAAATATTTTATACAATGCTGATAGTCATTTATTATCAAATTTCAAATAAAAACTAAAATTAACAATGCACTCACGAAGAAAAGTATAAATAAAAATTATATAAATAAATACATAAATTTATATTGATAATTGTAGTAAAAATTTACTTACTCTATAATTATTTGTTGATTGGGTTGTTTTACTTCTTCAGCAATCACAGACATAGCATCCTTTTCTTCATTTCCTAGCGAGATTTTAACTTGATCTAAATTTACTTCATTATTTACAGCACTTGAATTAGTATTAGCATTTATATAGCCAGTATAATTTCGATCACTGATTTCAGATTCTGCAATATTTGATATTGAAGTTTCTGATTCTGTCAAGTCCTTATTTCCTTGATGGCATGTCGAACTTGTAGAATTTAAAACAGGAAAATATTTATCCCTATCTGGTATTGGTGGAAGTATAATATTTATTTTTTCTTTCTTAAAGGCAGGATTTGGTGGTATAATGTTAATTTTTTCACTGGCACAAGAATGTGGAGACCCAATGCTATCAGAATCTTTACAATTACAATCTGCATGAGCCATTATTAAAACAGGAGAAGGTTGATCAAGTGTATAAGAATTTGTTCTTACATGTCTTTTTTTAAATAATGTTGTTCCTTCAGCATTTGAAACATCAAAATTATCACAGAGAAACATCAAATTATCTTTTTCAGTTATAGGAGATGTTATAATATCACTAAGCTCTTCTGAATCTTTAACTTCTGATTCAGATACTAAATATTCCGATTTTTTTTCATCTTCCACAACAAAGCTTGTCGGTATTAAAAAATTATTGCTTGAGTTGGACTGTTTAGAAATATCAGCATGAGAAGGTTCACTCTGAGATTTTTTCATAAATAAATTTCTGGCACACGTTTTTATTATTTTCATGTAGCTATCAACAGAATGGGCTCTTTGTTGGACGTCTGGAGAAAAAGCTTCTATTGATGAAGAAATTCCATTTTTTTCAACACTTTCATGAGGTTCTTCACTTGTATAACCATTTAGTTCTGGCATAGCAGAAGCACAAGGTGTTAATTCACTTTCGGTATTAACAAGAGTCTCTGAACTGGCATCATCTGATCGTGAAGATATATTCAACTGACTAGACATTTGAGATTTACAGGTTATATCATCAGGACTGGAATATTCAATAGAGTAATCCAAATATTTTTCAAGATCTGTGCTTTGAGTGAGATTGGTGAAATTACTTTCATCATCAGTATCCTGAGAACTGAACTTTTTACTGCAGATAACTGTTGCAAGTGAATCCAATTCAGTTTCTTCAGCAAGCGAACCATGTTCATCTTCGAAAACACTGCAAACAGGTTCTGCATTAAAAGATTTATAAGGCACTCTTTTCCCAACAAAAGAATCCTGATTTTGTTCTGTTTGGAATGAACAATAATCAGGATTAGTCATATGAAGACAGGATTCTTTAAGAGTTGGTACATATTTTGCATCAACTTTCTTATTCCAATCACAAACATTTGGACAAACAATAACTCCAGTATGAACAGTGCTGCATATGTCACTTGATGGAATTTTGGTCATTGATACATGCATTGAATTTTCAAAAGTTCTGACATTTGATGAAGGACTTGGCGATTCAATAACATCACAAGAATTCAAGGCACTAATCTCAGTCTGAACCACCCTGTCATCCCAAACAAAGTCATCAGGAATAATGGATGTAATAAGATGTTCCTGAAATAAAAGGAATTTTGTCACAGCTAGCATTTGAAAAAAAAAACTTTAAAAGAATTTTTAAGTAATAGCAATTAAATATTAAAAAAATGATATTAAATTCACATTAACACTAATTTGGAAAAAAGAATGCTATTCTTATTAATTGTTTGAAGAAATAAATGTAACTCAAGCAATATAGTATATATGTATATAAAGTAAAATTTTAAAATTCTATTTTAAATAAAGGTATCAAAAATATATAATCTTTTTTTCATTTAAAAATTACAACAAAACTAAATTTTTCAATAAAATCTTCGGACTTGAGAGAAGAAAAAAAAGAAAACCTGTAATAATATACTATTACTAATAAAAATATTTCTAAACATTTCTTGTAAAGCATTCAGATGAACAATTTATATTAAAAAAATTTTAATTAAACAAAAAAATTTATTATGTTTTAAGTTTATGCATTAAATTAAAGAAAAATAATCAAAACATTTCAACTAACAGCAACCTTGTGATAAACTTCTTTCACTTTTTTGGATGAATGCAAATTGATTTTTCGTCTTTTTAAAATTTCAAATTCTTTCTGTATAGCAGTAGCTCGTAAACTAGAAATTTCTTCTCTCTCTGTTTCATTTATCTACAAAAACAAATAAATGCATACACTATGAATAAAAGATAAAAATTATATCATCTATTTATATAAATAAAGTAAGAGATTTATGTATGTTTGTACATAATTCTAAAACATTTTATTTAAATCTATGACTGAAAATGTTCAATTCCTTTTTCACTGAATTTATTATATTTCATAAAAAAAATATAAAATAAAAAATAATAATAAAAATCTCTAAAAAGTTATTACTTATATTTATGAAATAAAAATATTTAGTTTAATAATTCCCAGCAAAAGATAACATCTTTCCATCAGTATATGCTTAGTATTTAACAAATAATACTAATTAGATACAAAATAAATTGAGACAACTTAACTTAAAGATGTTAGCAGGCAAGTTCAGTTTTTTCCTCCAAATAAATTATATATTTCTCAATTACCAATCATTAAAAATATTACAAAGAATTTTTTCATTTTAATAAAATTCAAATTTTTGATAGAAAATTAGCAATAAAATAAAATTTAAAAAAGTTTAAAAGTCATCTGCCTATATTAACTTTCTTTATTAAATAATTTGAGATATTTGTGTATAAGAGATTAATATTTTTTTAAACTTATTTTTAGAAATTTTCTTGGTTAAAATGATAATTTTTAATGTTTTTAATCTTTTATTTAATAAATTTATTATTTTCTAATATTGGGCTATTTATTATAAATTAAAAATTTATTTTCTTGTATTCTAAATTCCCGTTATTCATACAATAGCTCTTATAAATAGATGAATATCTTCAGAGTTTTATGGGGAAAAAATGCAACTATTTTGATTACGGTTAATATCGAATTTTTTTTTATTTTACATTTTTAACTAGTATCTTTATTCAAGTGTTAACAAAACTGCACAAATCATTTTATTTAAATTTATCTTTTAAAATGGATTGACAACTAACTTTTCTCATTTTTAATCCAGAGGCATTTGTGTTCAAAAAATAAGTCACAAATGCTATTTTTATCAATTTAGTAACAGTTCCAACAGTAGTTTAGTAACATTATTATTCTACTAAATTTATCTATTTTATAATGTAAAATAGAAAGGTTTTAAATACAGTCATTATTTCTTAACCAGAGCCAGTCATTAAAAATAATATTTTAGCAAATAAAAGAATGAAACAAAATAGTATTTAAACTATTTTTGACTATTAAATTAATAAATGACAGCTAATGTTTTTATAAATGTATTTATAAAAAATAAAAAAAAACTTGCAGTCCATTGGCTTCTGTGACAGTTTTTGCTGTTTTCTATATTATTTTTATTGACAATAAGATAATGATAGTAGAATTTTTTTTTAAATTTAACCACTACCATTTAATTCTTCATTCACTATGAAAGTCATGGAAAATTCCCATTTATTTTTTTACTTTGACATAAGAGAATAAAATAAGCATATGTCTTGTTTTTGTTGTCAATACTTTGATCAATTAAAAATAAATACAACCAGCATTATTTTTTAAAATTAAAATGCACTTAATATATCTAATTATTTATAGATAATAATTGTTTCTTTGTATTAGTGATTAATTTAAAGCAATTTACATGGAAATGATCAGCTTTTCACACAAAATGATCAACTAATACAGTTAGATGAAACATACTACATAGTACAGAATTTAAAAGCCTCCCAGAAGCTATTTGTGAAGATATATATGCAAATAGTTGAAAGTTCAAGAAGCCCAAGAGTTGGGTGGAGAGCTGAGTTTTGTAAGTCTTATTGTCTTTTATCCGATATTCAGCAGGAGTCATTAAAAATCAAGACTAAGAGTAACAATTAATCATAATTTCAGCCTCCTATTCAACATTCAGCATGGTGCATTGCACTAAACTTAAATTTCATATAACTTTTTGATACAAGTGAAAACATAGAAAAGACACTTTAACTAATAAGAAATCTAAACTCGTATGGCAGCCATCATAAAGTACAGTATCTGTAATGTGAACTGTATAGGAAAGGATAAAAAAAAGGCCCTTTTAATTTAGTATGGATTTTGTGTGCGTGTTTCTAATCAGTGTTTTTCAATTAATAAAAATTTTTGATACAGAATGGTGTTAAGAAGTTTAATCCATTTATAACACATTAAGTGTACAATAACTAATAATAACAAATACAAGTTACAAATATAATGTAAGCATAACAAATAAGAAATATAAAAGTATAACAATGAAAAGCATGATTCAATAATGATTAAATTCAAAAATCTAGGATTGAGGTATGCAAGAAACAAATTTTATTATTAAGCATTTCCTTAGTTTTCGGTTTCTTTATCATAACTTTTCAAATTCTTAAACATGTTTCATAATTATTAGATGATTTTTTAAGCAAATGTTATAAATGTTAATCTGCTTAGAGATTATATAATGGATTAAATATATATAAAAAAAAAAAAAAAAAAAAAAAAAAAAATTGAAAACTTTTCTAAATGGGGATATTCGATCTTTATTAATATTTTCTCTCAATCAAATTTAATAAAGCAGAATATTACACATTTATTGAAGCTGGACAAAGCCACATTTTACAGTGTCACATACAAAAATAAATACTTATATCAGTTTTTACATACATCAATTTAACGAAACATCATACATAAATAAGGAAGCTTGTAAAAATCTAACTTATATCAATTATATGAGGATTATAAATAAAATATAAGGCTTTTTGATTTATTTCAAGCAATATGTTTTCAAATTTTAGTAACTGACTTTGATCAATTCATATTTGCACATTTAAGTAATAAATGTCAAACTACTGGTACATTACAAGTTAAGAATTTCTTGTTAATTAAGACGATAATTTAATTTTAATATGCAATTATGAATGTATATTATAATGAATGTTTTCTATTAAATATAAATAATAATATTAAAAAAAAAATTTTTACTAAAGGAGGTATGATAGGCTTTCCAAAAAATCTTATGCAGGATGTATAAGACGAAAAATCTTCAAGTCTTTGGAATCTTACTGGACTGGAAAATACACCTAAAAATAAATAATTTCATGAAAATGTGTATAATTTGTTACATTCGAAGCTTTACTGGAAAAATTATAATGCATTTTAACTAAAACATAACAAAAAGTTACGAAAAAAAAAAAGCACATAATCTTCTATACTAAATTTTAACAAATGCATTTCAATAAGAAATAAAATATTTTAAATATTAAACAAAATCACAATAAATCTTAAAGAAAATTGCATTATAGAATAAAAAAAGGATTTTTGTCCAACTTTATTTGTTTCTCAGTAATATTTTAAATATTTTCTTTTTTACTGATATATAAGTTGTTGAAGTTGCTAAATCAAAAAAGCATTAACAACCTAAAAATTTGATTTTTTTCTTTTTACATGGGACTTCATTTTTAACTTCTGGGAAGGCTTCATTTAGTAGTTATAATTTAGTGTATATTTATATTAATAAAAGTGTGCACAAAATGCATATATTAAACAAATAAAATTTAAATAATCAAAAGTAGTAATGAATAAAAAATAATTGGTCATTAATTGGTAAAAACTTATAATACTTATTTTAAATTTTAAAGTAATTTCAAAAACTAAATATGACATGATTAAAAAAAATTAATTCTAAAGATAATTTAATTTCAGTATGCAACTACAGGGTAAATTTTAAATTTTGTTGAAAAAATGCTACTTAATTATAAACTAAATCAAACATAAAGTAAGAAAAGGGGCTTCTTTATATAGAAAATGGCATACTAATTCATTATAACTGGCCCAATTTTTAGGTGATTTCTTTTTATGAAAGTATGAACTGAAGTTATATAAGAAAGAGATAACAATGTTAATTCTTTAAACCAACAATAAATAAATCTCAAAGCAATAATAAATGACATTTTATTACCTTGGAACTATTTGTTTTTTTTTAAAAACCATTTTTGATGTCCAGTATCCATTTTTGTGAACATAAAGATGCATTTTTTGGCTTATTTTTACATATGCTATCAGGGTACATGATATTTTTCAATTGTAAGAATTGTATTATATCAACCTCTTTTGTTGGTAAGTCCTTAATTTTTACAATGCTTGTTGGAATATTTAGTCATTTCAATTTAATATTAAAATGTCTTTGAATATTTTCAAATAATACAAGTGAAACAAAAACGACGCTCATAATATTTTAGAATTTGATATAAATATACAAGAAGCATTTGTTTAGCAGAGAATGTTGAGACAAGGTATGTCATTTGTTATGTTTCCAAATAAAATCACCAAGTAGTCACACGTTATAACGAATAAATACCAAAAAAGAAATAAAAACTAAAAAAATCTGTTATTTTTCCTTTTTTTAAATTTCATTACAAAAATTCCTAAAATATAATTTGAGTATCAAACAATAAAACTAGACATATCAATAAATCATTCAACTTCGAATAAAAAATATTTGCATTTCAAAATAAACGAATTTTATTTTTAATTTTTACAACAATTAATTTGTTTTGAATTAAAAAGTAGCATTTATTTCAATCTCATGAAATAAATTTTGTTTTCTATAAAATTTATTTTTATTAGAAAAATTTACTATGATACAATTGAATATGGAAAAACACATTACCAGACATGAAGAATTAAGCATTTAAGTAAGTTAACTAAAAATTAAGATTTGTTTGTGTGTCAGTGGATACCATATTATTTCCTATATCTTTAAATATAAGAAAACTTAAACAGAAAATAAAATTTTGTGAGCAGGAAAACATTCTAGTTATAATATTGCTATAATTTTTGCGGTGAAAAAATTATAAAATCTTTATTATAATTTCTGCGGTGAAAAAATAATGAAAGTTGATTAAAAATCTAACTGATTCATTTGTTTAAAGATAAACAATCAAAACTGTGCAAGTTTTATAAAAACGAAAATTGACCGATTACTTAAAATAAAAAGTTTCTATAAATTTTTTTCTCATAAGAAAAACTAATAAAAAATTCATAGTAAATTATCTCAAATTTAATATAAATTATTCTTATTAATAAAAGCTAGTTGAACACAATGAATTATAATTCTTTAGAAAATATGACATCATAAATATGGTACTATTGAATATAGTTTTTCCCTCTCCCTTTCTTCTCAATACATTTAAAACTTTCTACATAAAACAAATTTTTACGTTTCCATTGCAAACAATTTTTTTAAAATTATAAATTACCTGTTTGAGACATTTTAACAGATGCACGCTAGCTCTTCAGGCATGTTCGTTACCGTAGTTACAAGAACTCAGATTTGAAAACAAATAAAAGAAATACAAATTGCATTATGCTTCCAATTACTCTTCAAAAAAATCGGATGCATAATTTGAGGATCACAAAACATCTCTATTTTTATTTTAAATTGAAAAATTATGAGTGATTTATTTTTTACTTATTTATATTAAATTAAATACTTATATATTTTTAATATAATATTTATTAAAGACTATAATTTTATATTTTTAAGATGGCTTATAGTGCAAGTCGCATAAATTTAAATTAGAGGCAGGATTAAATCATTATTTGATTGCTGAATTTTCATTGCTTTATTATTTGTGGTCTGCCAGTGCCACTACCATATTTGTTTATTTATCTTTTTTTCTTTTTTTTTTTGGATCCTTATTATTAGACTTAAAATTAGGTTGTCTCTCAAAAATATTAATATTTCATATGTTTTTGCAGCTAAACATTCGAAAAAATTTTAATGATCAGAAAATTTTGTTTTCTTATTAGTATATGAAAAGAATGTAAAATATTGAATGATGAAAAATTGCCAGTTGGCGGAAAACCTTATTGTAACCCACATAAGAGCTATTCTCTCTATAACGTAAAAGAATGTTTACATTGAGAGATTTTGTTTGAACGTTATCCCATATTGAACGAAAAAAATGTTGAAGAATAAAATGCTTTTTCCAAAAAAATTACATTTTACTTTGTACAGGATGGTATACAGCGCTGAAGCACCTTTACCAGTTCCTGTGATCAAAGTACCGAAATATGTGGAGGAACATATTGAAAGAACTAAGAAAAAAGAATTTTTCAAAAATATGAAAGCTAAAAGTATGAATAAAATAGCATACAGAGGAGATACTAGTATTCCAGTTATATCTAGTACAGTAGGTGAATACAATTATTATTTAGGGCAAGTATATAACGAAAAATATGCGTTACCAGTACAATCAAAATTTTGGTTCAAAGCCAAATCTGCTGGCCAAAAATTTAGGATAAACCCGTACGATACTAATCCTTCTCTAGCTTTACCAGATCCAAATGAATATGTTGATGATGTTTATCTCCCCAATGCTTTTTCCAAGATGAAATTAAATGAAAATATAGTAAATGCTTTAAGCAATGATTTCAATTATAGTACTCCCACAAGAATACAAACTTTAGTTATCCCAAGAATTTTATTGGGCCGCCATGTTTTAATAGCATCTGAGGCTGGTGGAGGGAAAACAATGTCATATTTAGCTCCTGTTATTCATCAGCTTTCTTCATTAAAAAAAACAGTAGAGCCATTACCTGATTCTCCTTTAGCCTTAATCATAGTTCCTGGAAGAGAACTGGCTGAACAAATTGGAGAAGTTGCTTTCAAACTTGGTAACAGTTGTAATGTTGATGCAAGAGTTTTGGTATCAAATGGTACTAAACAAAAGCATTTAACATTATATCCCAACTCCAAAGTAGATCTTCTTGTTGCTTCCATAGGTTCTTTAAATAAACTTTTTAAGAAAAATAAAATCATGCTTGGAAATGTGCATCATATAGTTTTGGATGAAGCAGACACGTTGGTAGACTCTAGTTTTATAGATGATACTACATTTCTTCTACAGAAACTCATGATTAAAACATCTAGTTTAAATCAATTCGGAGCACAGCTTATTTTATCTAGTTCAATCTATCCTTCTGGAGTTGATGAGATTTTTAATAATGAAATAAAAAAAGATGATGTTATTAAAGTGTGCTCTCCGTATCTTCATCGAATTCCACCTCATATTGAACAGAGATTTTGGAGAGTTAGTAATGATGGTAAAGCAGGTGAACTTTTAGATTTAGTCAAACCAGATTATAATAAGAAGAAACCTATTATGATTTTTTGTAACAAATCTCCAACATGTGATTGGTTATCTTTGTTTCTTGAAGAGAATGGTATAAACAATGGAAAATTTCATGGTGGTGTTAATCCTGTTTATAGGTCTGATTTATTTCGTTCTTTCCAGAAAGGATCATTCAATGTTTTAGTGTGTACGGACCTTGCATCTAGAGGATTGGATACCCAAAGAGTGAAACATGTCATTAATTTTGATTTTCCAAATAATGTTTCTGACTATTTACTTAGAATAGGCAGAGTTGGACGAGTTGGTACCAATCATGGACGAGTAACGAGTTTAGTAAATTCTAAATCAACTGTTTACACAGTGAATGATATTGAGACAGCTATAAGAAAATCAGAAAGAATATCTAATGTTGACTCCAATATCAAAGAAAAAATCAGAAAGCTATATTTTACACCTTAACAACTTGTAATCAAATTGTATATGAAATAAAAAAATTTATTGATGCATTAATGTTTTATTCTTTCAATTTATGAATTCTGGAATTTAATATTTCTTGTAAATCACTTGAGAATCATTTAAGGGAGTTGTACCTTTAATTTCATACTAATTTCCCCTTTTAATTAATAATTTTTTCTCAAATTTCAGGAACATAAAAATTGTGTATTGTGTATAATTTATTTTGCAAATTATTAAGTATTTAAAGTAATCTTTTTTTTTATATTTTACTAAGATGTATCTATATTTTTTGCTCTATCTGGTAATGTTGATACAATCTTTATTTATGTAAATAGGTTATTGTTCCTATCTGAAATGTGATACATTTTATTGAAGAAAATATCAAACCTTTTCTCTTAAAAATTGAATTTTTACTTTTTTTTTTTTTTTTTTTTTTTATATTAAAATCTTCAATTGTATTATTTCTAATGTGTTAAATTTTTATTTTAAAGTCTCAGATTTCTAATTTCTCCCCCTCCCATTATAATTTAGTTTAAAATATTATTTATTTCATTATCATTTA
This sequence comes from Caerostris darwini, assembly GCA_021605075.1. NCBI lineage: Eukaryota > Metazoa > Arthropoda > Arachnida > Araneae > Araneidae > Caerostris > Caerostris darwini. Next base: position 844,470 of record BPLQ01000233.1, read on the forward strand.
ATACTTAGGAAAACAATTTCATTTTAAACTTTTTTAAAAAACTACCTTGATTAGGTGAATGGTGTTATAATTTTTAGCAGATATTGTAGACAGTTGTGTGTTGCTTATCTGTCATCAAATTTTTGAAAATATAATAACATTTTTTACAATATTTTTAATTAGAAAGAATGAGATTTAAATTTATAATAAATTTCAATACTACTTCTGAAAGTAAATGATCATCATATTGTTTCAGGAAGTAAATCTTCATAAGAAATAATCATAAATATTTGTTAGATGTTTCTTAACATAAGGCAAATAACTTTTCTGAAATGCGATAATAAAATATTTGAATTAGCAAATTGTTGATCAATTAGTTAAATATTAATGTATTTTGATAGATTACAAAACATTTCAATTAAATTATATATTTTTGTAGTTTACTAATATGTTTTTATGATTTTGAAAAGATTTTTGCATCTTCTTTTTTAAAAAAAGCATATTTTATTTCTAATTTTAAAATTAAGTTATTTATTTTAAATGACTTTAAAAAATTAAGGGTTTTGAGATATATATATATTGTCATTCATATTGTTTAAGCACTTTTCTCGTGAAATATACTAGTTTATAATATTAATAACATTATAGGATATTTTGCCATATAATTAAATTTAAACATGCATATTTGCTAATTTAAGAATTATGCATTTCTTTTTATAAAATTTTGTTTATGTAGAATAAAAATTATTATAAATTTACTTTTGAAGAGATTTTTTTTTATATAAGCAATATGAATTTGTAACGTTTTTTTTTTTTATTTTAATTCATTCATGTTATCTTCAACTCATTAATAAAGAAAATTATTATTGAAATCATAGGTCATATTTAAAAAAAAATTAAACAAAATTATATTCATATTTTAAAAAGTAACTTTCTTAAAGTTATATTCTGCAATTTCTAATATATTTATATATATTTTTTCCCTTTACAAATAATTGAGAAGTATTAAATGGAATTTTTTTTTTATTTGCTAGTTAAATAATGACATAATAGATTATTATTATTCTGGTTATTATGCAAATATAGAACAGTCTGCATTCCTTAACCAGATATTTTGCTTGGATATTTTAAATGTTTATTAAATATCTAAAAAAGTAAAAGTAACATTTATATTTATCTTAACATAAAGCATAATTGAGAAAAATATTAACAATTATTAAAGTACATTTAAAACTATATAAGATCAACTAACGAAATATTTTAATAAGTAGATGCAGAAGTTATGTTACAAAATTTTGTGTACAGCTGATTATTTTATATTTGTCAGATGTCTAAAGAATTATTCCTGCACTTATCTTTGCATCTTGAGCTGATTATTTTATAAAGATAAACATCTAGTACAGCAAAAAAAAATTATTTATTTTATTCCATATATTTAATTTGTTACCAAACGTGCATATTTGAAATGTTTTAAAAATGTATATATTAGTTATTTATATTTTGATTTTTTTTTTGATATTAACTACTTACATCTGGTCCATCTCATGTAATACAAGCAGTTAGTATGCAGACTTGGGTCCAAACTAGAAGTCACTCCTTTCTGAAATGAGGATATTTCAATGATGATTGTGACTCTGTGTATAAAGGTCTTGCATCAACTGTCTGGTGAAAATATTTTAGGTTTTCATTCATACAAGTCTTTCCAAAAGGCAGTGCTCTCCTTGTATCAACCATCACATAGTCCATAAAATGTTTGAAAAGTTGGCAAAAAATTAAAAAAAAAAAAAAAAATTAAATTTGGATTCCTAGATTTTTTTTTTTTTTTTTTAATTTCTCGAAAAGAGATTTGTCAACAATTTTTTCTTTATTTGTTGAAAAGAAATTTGACAAGATTTTTTAAATTTATTTCTTGAAAAGAGATTTTCCATAATTTTTTTTTTTTTTTTTTTGTTGTTGTTGTTGTTGTTTCATTCTATAAATTCCACAGTTAGAGTTTCAGGAGAGGAATAGTTATCTCATTGCCCCTACTCTCACGAAAATCATCAAATTTATGAGGCTCATGTATACTTATCAGATGTTTGTAAGCTGGTAATCAATGCATACTTTCAGCACTAAAGAATTTGTTAGAAGTACTATTTTTCATGGATTTGCAATCTTATTTAAAGAATGCAAAAAAAAAAAAAAAAATCATGCAAAAATTTTTAAATATTGATTTAATTTATTTTTATTTTATTAAATTATGATAAGTTGTCAGTTTAAAATGATCAATTTTTTCCCCATATTTTTGCATCCCCATGTTATCTATGGAATAAAATCATGCTCATATTTCAGATATTGTTATTTTTATATTAGTATAAATTTCATTTTAAATTTTATAAGATATACTGTTACTTAGACTTGGTATTTCTGTTAGATTCTAATGTGAAGAAGTTAACTGTGAGTAAAGATCTTTTTTGATACCTTGAAACAGTCTGGGCAACAAAAAATTTATTATAAATTAATTTTAAGAGAACTGCAAAAAGAATAAATTTCTATTCAAAGATAAAGGCAGTCTTATGCCAAAATTGCCCTTTTTTTATGCAAATAAAAATATGTGGGATTATTTCAAAAATATAGAAAAATATTGTTGCTAAAAAAACAAGAATTGGTTAAATACAACAATTTGTTTGTTACAAAACAAATTTCATTGAGAAAGCTCATCGAAGGACCTGCTTTGAAGGTAATTCTAATTATACCAAATGGGTTAAAACATGTATTCTAAGGAAAGAAGCTAGCTGTTGGATTATTTTTTGCAACACAAGAGCTTCTTGTAAATTTATTAAAAGAATGCAAATAGTGTATCACACTATCAAATGAATATGATATTGATGCTGATACATTCAAAATTCATTAACTACTGCCCAAAAAATAATTACAAACTATTCATAATGTATGACTTCCCCTACAATGACAAATTGACAGTGCATTGGGTGGAAATAATTTCATCTGATTTGCTATGTATTCCACAACTAGCTCAAGAGGCAGTGTTTAAATGTTTTAAAAGATATTGTGTAAATTTTTCTATAAAATGGCCAAGAGAAAATTAAGATAACTTAATTCTCACCTTATATTTTATTATCCATTTATAAAAGGCCTGAGAAAATGTACAAAAGAAATTCAATTTTCAAAAGGAGTTCAGGACCTTATAAAAATTCCTGAGATTTTAAAATCTTTTAATGAATGAAGTGAATTGAATTCAGATATTGAAATTTGGTTACTGGTTGTTTATTGTGCATTTTGTTTCAAATAATATTTTTAAGTTACTTTTTAATTTGTTTATCAAAATTTGTATTTTTAAGTTTACTGATTGTTATTAGCAATAATGATATTTTGATATATAGAATGTTTTCTTTATTAAATTTCTAGTAATTATGTGTTTTATATTAAATTTTATTTATATATAAAATATATTTTCTTAATAGCAGCATATATTTTTTCTACCATTTAACTTAAAATAACCATGTGTCATTATTGTTTAATAAGTATACAGATAAAAATATATATTTGAGAAAAACCATATAATCATAATAAAAAGTTATAGTTAAATTAACAACTAAAAGAAGTTCTGTGGACTTTGAATTTATTAAATTTGAATTTCTCATCTCCCAAAACCTCTAGAAATCAATTTTTAGCTTAATTAGAATTTTTACCAGAAAACAGGATATTCTGTCTCAGCATGAGTTGACGAGCTGTTTGAAGTATGCATATACGCAGCAGCAGCAAAAAAAAAAACTATCTGTATTTATACTGATGCTCTGACCATCATAGAGATTAAATGTTGAACAGTAAATATTGAAAACAAGAGCAATTGAATGGATTGTTTTTTTAAATAAAAAATAAATTTTTTGATAGATATTTGAAGAATGAGACAATTTTAGGGTAATACTTTTTATTTACGAATACAAGGCATACAATAAAAGATTTAAGCTTATAAGATATAAAAATTCTAAGCATATTTTATGCTTTCCTTGTTTCTTAGTGTGCAATAAAAACAAAGTACATTATTTGTAAAAATAAAAATTTTTTTTTTAAATATATACAATATATTATATTAAAAATATGTCAGAATTAAAAGTAAACAGCAGTATTATAGTTAATTTTTTGAAAACATTTCATTTTATAGATTCCTCAAAAAAAGTATTAAGTACATGAATAAGTAGTAATATGAAGCAAACAAGCACACAACATCTTTTGGTCATTATTACAACTTCTAATAAAAAAATGAAAAACATTTTATTGTTATATTAAAGAAGATATTAATTAAAGTAATAAACAACATTGCAAGAAGACAATTATCAGCAACATTAAAAAAGCTGCATTTCTTAGTTGTACATTAATGAAAAAAAAAATATTTTGTAATTTACTGATATTTTAATTATAGAGCTTATATGTAAAATATAATACATCTGCAAAAAGATGACATTTCATATTAATAGATGTAAAATAAGTTTTTTTTTTTTTTTTTTAGTAAAAATCTTCAATGACTTGCAGCTTTAAGGCACTTGATATCCAGCACTTGGGCAGCTTTAAGGCACACAATATCCAACGTTTTCTTTTACAAATCATTGCTTCTTTCGTTTATAGAAGATGCTCCTAAAATAAAATAAAAAATTTATTAATAATCAGAATTTTGAATTTATTTATTCAGTTTATTAAGAATATTGCATGATTAAAATATTTGAAAAAACAAATTCATTATATAAAATACTAAACTTTCTATTAATTGTAAAGATAAAAAAATATATATATAAATCTACAATTTTAATGGTTAAAAAATTATAGTTGTTTCAGATTTTTCAATGTTTGCCACATTGAATTCATCTACTGATACAAAGTACAATGAGACAGAAAGACGAATTTTTCATTTAAAAAAAATGCTATGTTAAAAATTGAAGTTCTTCGATATTGAAAAGTATAGGAAAGAAAATGAATAATTTATGGATATATTTTTTTGATAGAAAATTTTGTAGGTTATAAATAAAAAGGAAATCCTTGGCAGTATTTCTTAAAATTTACTACTGTAATTGACATTATTTAAAGATTGATACTTGCAAATGCGTTTTTTTTTTTTTTTTTCCCCACTTATTCACGTCCAAGTTATTCATAAGAGAAAGGGGAAAAAAAAATAAATAATAATAATTTTAATTTTCCCATAGAAAGGAAAGTTATTCCCTTCTATGGGAATATTAGTGCTTGGAAGAGATAATATATATTCAATAATTGTATGAAAGCTAATAATAATTCGAATTATTGGTGTGAAAGTATTAGAGCAATTCCACCCACCGATTATCAGTTGAAACATTTCCAGACTTTCCTTCGCTCACATTTTGCGGTGTAATACATTTAATAATACGATATTCATCAAATACTCTATATTTTAGTTACACACGAATCTAATCCCCTTTCAATCAATACATCCATTGTAATTTGAACATTTGATTTTAGCCAATTTACATATATGGGAGACGTAGTGTGCATATTCGCTTGCAGACATCACCTGCTAGCATCGCATTTTTTTTTCTTTTTCAATTCCTTCTATTAGCTCGCACTCTCCCTATATATTATATATCTTGTTCAAATTTTCAATCGTTAATAAAATATTTTTTATTCATCCACTCATGTTCAAATACATTTTTTTTTAACTTGTAGTGGATGGCTCTTGATGTTAATACAGTTTTGTCAAATATTGATTCAGTAATTAAATTTAATTCCTTAATTTTAGGTTTTTTTAGATTTAAGTTGCATATATCTACCAATAGATGGCGCCAGATAAACTTTAAAAAATGAATGAAAATTATTTATAAAGGACTTTCTGCAATAGAGTGAAAAAAGTAGGAATTGACTTTAAAAAAAAAAAAATTTCTTTTTTCTTAGCATGCTTGTTTTAATTGTGTTGTAATTAATTGTTTCAGCATTATTTATTTAAAATTGTTGCTATCATTCTGGAAAGATGTTTTGGCGTTCCGAAATTATGCTTGAGGTCAATGGGACAATAATTGAGATGGACCTTTTCTAAATGGGACGTAAGGTCTCGCATTAACTATCCACTATCATGAGCAAATAATAATATTTACCTTTTGATTCGAGCACCACGATTTTAGCTGCAGCTGATGATTCTCCCTCTTCATTCTTGGCAATGCACCAATAAGTAGCGTCATCTTCCGGTTGAAGATTCAACAACTGGAGCCAAGAGGTGATTTCGTATTTGCTGGGTCCACCACGAGATTGCACAGCTATTTTAGGGTCATCACCTGATAAAAAAAAAATGCATAAAACATTCCCTTAATTCGCATTTAAATATGCATAAAACATTCAACTCCTTCAGAATTTTAAATCATTTCATTCACGATTATGAATTTTAAGTAGAAGAAGCCCTCACTAAATTATGCTCAAGAAATGAGTTATGAAATAACTAAACTTATATGTATGGAATGAATAATTTATATTAATGTTTTTATCTTTAAAAATTAAACGTTAAGATTTCAAAAGTTAATATTGTTTTGCAATGCCGAGCATTTTGATCCAGTCGTTTGCAATTACACTTGCAGATAAGTAACACATTTCACATTATGCTGGGAAGAGGGTGTTCCTACAATGCACCAACAATCTGTAATGAACAATCCCAAATGTGGTATCTCGATATCCAATTCCTCAGTTTGGAAAGTGAATAAAAACAGGCCCTTTTGTCACTAAGCATTTAAAAAAAAAAATTAATAACATTTAACCCAATGGTAACTTAAGCAGCTAGCTTGTAGAGAGGCGCAGGTTCGAATCTGCTGGAGGCATTCATTGCCGCTATTGTAAAAATGACAATGTGTATGACCTATGTTTGCATAACGCATCTGGCATTGATAGTCAAGCTGCCTGATGGAAGTTTTCTGGGTTTTCGTCCATACTACCTAAAAATGCAGGTAGTTGTCTCTAAAAAGTTCTCCACTCATTAATGTCAGTGGGTTGTTTGTGAAACACATATGTGGAATATCAGGTACACCGAAGGTTCAATCAAAGCATGCATATTACTGATTTAGTAATATGTGTAGAATTGATTAAATTTGATTGCTTGTTGAGATGGAATTGGTTGCTTAACTCTTTCACTGATTTCTAATTGATAAAAATACTGAAAAACAGCGACAGCCAATTCTGCAGTAGCTTATTAGCCCAATACATCACAACATTACAAAAAGATATCTCCTGCGTTGTTATCGCACCAATCAACAGGCACCACCAATAACAACACCAATCAACAGGCTTGAAAGCCCTCTTCCAAAACTTACAAATATAATTTAGAGAAGAAATACATACACGTAAAATAAATAAAATAATGATTTATTCGTATTCAAAGCAAATAATATTAAACCGCATTAAATACAAGTTGCATATACACTGAAGTGACAAAAGTCATGGGATAGCAATATGCAAATTTTCAGATGGCAGTAGCATCGCGTAGAACAGGTATCAATGCGCAGTTCTTTCGCAGAGCTTTCATTTCTGTTCAAGTTATTCATATGAAGAGGTTTTGACGTGATGATGACCGCACGACGGGAATTAACAGACTTTGAACGCGTAATGTTAGTTGGAGCTAGACGCATGGGTCATGCCATTTCGGAAATCATTAGGGAATTCAACATTCCCAGATCCACTGTGTCAAGAGTGTGCCGAGAGTATGAAATTTCAGGCATAACATCCCACAATGGACAGCGCAGTGGTCGACCGCCTGCATTTAACGACCGAGACCGGCGACGTCTGCAAAGAGTCGTAAATTATAACAGACAAGCAACACTGCGTCAAATAACCGCAGAAATCAATGTGGGACGTACAAGGGACTTGTCTGTTAGAACTGTGCGGAGAAATTTGGCTTTCTTGGGCTATTCCAGCAGAAGACCGACTCGAGTGCCTTTACTGACAGAACGACATCGTTTGCAGCGACTCTCGTGGGCACGTGAGCATATCAATTGGTCCCTAGATGAATGGAAAACCGTGGCCTGGTCCGATGAGTCACGATTTCAGTTTGTAAGAGCTGATGGTAGGGTTCGAGTGGGGCGCAGACCCCACGAAGCCATGGACCCAAACTGTCAGCAAGGCACTGTTCAAGCTGGTGGTGGCTCCGTAATGGTGTGGGCTGTTTTTTCATGGCATGGACTTGGTCCTCTGGAGCGACTGGACCGAACATTGACTGGAAATGCTTATGTTCAGCTACTTGGAGATCACTTGCAGCCATTCATGGACTTCATGTGACGGGAACAACGATGGGATTTTTATGTATGACAATGCGCCATGTCACCTCGCCACAACTGTTCGCGATTGGTTTGAAGAACATTCTGGACAATTCCAACGAATGATCTGGCCACCTAGATCGCCCGACATGAATCTCATCGAGTATTTATGGGACATCATCGAGAGGTCTGTTCGTGCCCAAAATCCTGCACCATCAACGCTTTCACAATTATGGACGTCTATCGAGACAGCATGGCTCAATATTCCTGCAGAAGACTTCCAACGACTTGTTGAGTCCATGTCACGTCGAGTTGCTGCACTTCGCCGGGCGAAAGGAGGGCCGACACGATATTAAGAGGTATTCCATGACTTTTGTCACTTCAGTGTATTTATATTAACACATTTAGTTGTCCTCTTTGCTAAATTCCTTACTATATAAATACTAAAATTATATTACTTAATTAAATTATATTAAATACTAAACATACTATATAAATACTCCTAACCGTATTACCTCTTATTACGCAAAGAAACGTATACAAATTTCTAAATGCAATATAAATTAATTTGCTACCAAACTAACTCCCTGGCACTACAGCCCTCGCTTAGACTCGAGATGGTTTCTTTCTACAAGTTAGGGTTTTCAGCCCTACGCCCCAAAACGTTACAGTCATATTAGACCGGGTCCTACCGTTTAAAGTAGATTCCGAAAAACTACAAACATATACGGCATCGCAGGGACTCTCATGTAATAATAGATATAATAAAAGATTACTGAAGGCATTTCAACAGAATAATTACAAAATATTAATCAATGAACCTCTTCCCTGGATGGTTAAAGTCTATTCACGAAGTTTCTACAACTACAGAAGTTTTTGGAACTATACAGGGCATAGAGAGTCCATCAAGTAGAATGATGAAAAGTAAAACTAATAACACACTGTTTTGACAAAGCGTTCTTGGAAATTTCAGTCACAGCTATCGGTGGGCATTCAGGTAGACGACCGTTACTCTGGAGAATGGAATTTTCATTTCGCTTGAGGTTTTTCATTTTCCCCCGTACTATTTGGCGGCATGATGGCCAATTGGCTAGAGCTCTGGGCTTTGGTATCACAGGCTTCAAATTCGAATCCTGGCGGTGGCATGGATACTTGTTAGTGGTTCAGAATAGGGCCTGATGCCCGTGTAACTAGAGCTCTGGAGCTCGGTACCATAGATTTGCCTTCCAGGGAAGAGGTTAATTGATTAATATTTTATTATTATTATATCGAAATACATTCAGTAATCTTTTATTATATTTATTATTACATGATAGCATGCTAATTTATATTGCCTTTACAAATATGTATGCCTTTTCTTTCTTTGCTTAATAAGAGGTAATATGGTTGTTGTATTTATATAGTAAGAAGTTTAGCAAAGATGACAATTGAATGTTTTAATACAAAAATATGTAGTTTGTAATTAATACGGTTTAATGCTAATTTCTTCGAATATAAAATCATTATTTTCTTTTAACTGACTGTTTAATTTACATGCATGTAATTTCTTCTCCAAATATTATATTAGGTACCATTTTGAATCCTAGTGGTGCCACGGATATTTGTAGTGGTTCGGAATCCACTTTACGCCGTCGATCCCGGTCTCATATGACCGTAGAGCGTCACAGAGCCCAATCATTCCCGAACTTTGAAGGGGCAACTCAGCTCTATGCAAAGTGATGTGGTATGATGTAGTAGTAGTAGTAGTCATATGAGACCGGGACCTAAGGTTTAAGGTAGATTCCGGCACGGTGATGTGGTGTGGTATAGTAGTGGTGGTTCAGAATCCACGTTAAACTGTAGGTCACAATCTAATTAGCACAAAGTGTGCAAAAAATGACCGTAGAGCGGCCGACCAACCAACCCATATGATTTAGCTCCTCACCTCGTGTAGTTTATTAGTCTTTTGTCTTCACCCATCAATCTCTATAACGTCCGAGATGAGGGTCAAAGGTTGACTTCTCACTATCAATGTCCAAATTGGTGGTTTTCTTCCACGTCACATGAATATCTCTAAAGTCCACCTTAATTGGACAGTATAATAAGGCATAAAGTCCCTATTATCGCAAACATACTCTCTTAGACGTATTTCAAGGTTGCATCCCACCATTAAATAAATCTGGACCATAAACGGAGAGACGCATCACAAAAGTGGCTCCAACAACTGGGATAACGTTAATTAAGTCTTTGCTCGCAAGATAACTTCTGCAAACATCCTTTCCGGCGAAAAATATTCTTTGACGAGATATTCAGTAGCGAACATCATTGTCTCTGAATTTATAAAGTATGGTAACTTTATCAGGTGGAAGAGAATTTAAGAATACTTAACTAGAGATTATGCTTTTTAATGTTTATATACATGAAAAATACTTTTTATGCATAAAACAACCAATATGAAAGATTTCTTGAATATTACACATAATTATATCATAGAGCAAATCGACATGACATATGCAAATTGTGATTTTTTTTAAAATTATTATTATTGTGGTACTTGTTTTTTTTTTATCGTCTAAAAGATTCAAACCTTTCTGTTCAATTAAACATGATATTTTATTATTATTTATAAATACAATTAACAAGATCCTCATGGCAGTTATCTGGGGTTTTTTTCTCTTAATTTTACTGAAATTTTACTTTTTTTCTCTTAATTTTACTTTACTTTTTTACTTACTCTTAATTTTTCTCTGAATAGATCATAAACTCCTTGTCAATTAAGAGGTGACAACAATTTGAAAGCACGAAAAGAAACGTGTTGAAAAAAAAATGAACTTTTTCCAAAGAGAATTAATTATACTAAACATGGCTCCTTTCATCTAATAAAGCCCACTCACCACCACACCTTTCAGTTTCTTATTTTAACTTACAGAAACAAACGGGACCAATCTTAGTTTAATTGTGCGGTGCTGTTTTCATAAAAACGAATTATCAAATTCAAATGCTCTCATTTTTGAAAATTACATTAGTTATTAAAACACGAAAGGTATTGTCCTTAAAAGGTAAACACAATCAAAAAGAATGTTAATGGTTTTTCTTCGATATTTTCTGAAACTGTTTTATCTTACAAAATGTTCACCCCTATTAGAATTTGTTGAAAATAATAAAAATAACGGTGAATTTCAATAGATCAAGCAAATACTTTATTATTTTTTTTTTCATGTCAATATTTATTGTATGATTACACCAAAAAAATCAGTATCGTATTTTAATTTTAAATTAATATCTTATATTTAGAACAATATTATTGTCTTATATTGATTAATTTTACTGTAACTAACACTAGGATAACTTTTGTGTTGTTTCTTATCCCACTTGATTGACAGCAACATCTAGACCAAGTCTATGAACTCGGATAAAGATAACTGTTTAAGGCGTTGATAGATAGAGCAAAATACATTGGGATCAATATTCAACGGCGCATTCTCCATTGCTAATGTACGCCGTCTATGGCGGTGCTGTCATGCTCTACAGAGTGCCGACAAGTTGCCTTGTCTAAATCTTCCTCCCATCGAACACGTAACATTATTGAACGACAAATTCAACATCATCCACAAGTAAGACAAACCGTTGAAGATTTGATTGACCAAATGCAACATGGGTGGAACTCCATCCTATGAAATGGTATACGGCATCTGTACAAAACAACGCATGCTTGCATTTAAAAATTGTGGAGACTAACTACAGCGGTAATTAATGCAATACCACCATTTAGCAAGTGAAATGGCTATTCTAGTGTATTCTTTAACCTGTGATCTTCAAACTTCAATCAAATAAATACATTACGTAAATAAATGCTTTGAGTAAATTTCATTCTTCTGGACGAATTTCTTCTTGGTGTTGGGATTTCGTTATCTGTCACTATAGTAATTTAAACTGAACAAACATTTGACGCTGGTAGTACAAGAAAGACGTAAGCATATTGAAAAGGCCCAGGCCATTTTCTTAGCTTCCTAAGATTGATCCATAATATTTTCGTCATTTCCCATGCACTTTTTGACTGCTTAAATTTCGAAATGAGTAAAATCATAATATAGTTAGCTTTTTTTTTGTGTGTATGTAGAAGCCGGGTGATCATGAAAATAAGACTGCATCACGTTGACACAGAATAAAAAAAAAGAAATGAAAATAAAACTTTCTTCAAAACAACACAAAAATATATGCATAAAATGTTGTTTACAAATTAATGGTAGCAGTTAAATTAGGTAGATTTTTCTATTCTCTGCAGAAATTGTCTCAGTAGCATGACAATGTCTTGCCATTGATAAATATTCAGTACAATAATATATATACAGCACTATTATTACAAATGCGAGTAGATTAAGTTATTAAACTAAAACCAGGAAATTATCAACAACAAGTTTGTCTCGATATCAAGCTAGCTTGACAGTCAAAGTGTCAGAAAGAAAAAATACGTTCGGTTCTTGTCTCATCTTACAATCATTTTTAAATGCATAACTAGCATAAGGTTTGAAACATTATACAGCTTATTGCGTTTTTTCGTTGCCTTCACTTCATAAATAAAACAAGTGTGAATTCTTCTAAAGGAGACTTAACAGTCTCTTAACTTAGAATAATACCAGAAACTTACTGGGCAGAGGTACGGTGTCTCCTTGACCTCTGTCCACTCTCCATTCTATGGAAGGAATTGGATATCCCATGGCTTCACAGGACATGGCAACATGACCACCAGTTGAATTGGATACATCCTCTGGAGGAGTGAGGATCTTGGGAGCTGTGAAAAAGAGAAAGAAATTGTATTAAAAACAACAATGGTACAAAAATCGGGAGTTCTTCACTTTAGAGTTCCACCTGTTTATTTGGCGATTTTTTTTCCCTTGAAATTTTCGGAAAATCCCTTCCTTAAAAAAAAATAAAAATTAAAAAAAAAAGGGGGCCGTATTTTTATCAGTGCCCTTTGGCGCAAAAAAAAAAAAGAGACTTGGCGAAATTAGAACCCTGAAGTATGTAAAATTCCCAAAAATTATTATTAAGATAGTAAGCAATTGTTTTAAAAGTTAATGTTGTTATAAGCAAAGCAAATATTTTAAAAGTTAATATTTTTATAAGCAAAGCAAATGTTTTAAAAGTTAATGTTGTTATAAGCAAAGCAAATATTTTAATGTTGTTATAAGCAAAGAAAATATTTCTAAATATCAATTTTAGAAAGGTTTTAAGGACACCGAATCAAATGTAGGCACATGTAGATATTGCAACGATCTCACAATTTATAATATTGAATATTCATATAAATGGCAATGTATTTTAAAGAAAATGTGAGAAAACGAATTTATAAAATTGCTTTATAAAAATATAAATATTTTTTTTTATAATACAACAGTCCCTCGATATATGACGTCTCGTTATTACGCGATCCAGGTTTTTTGCGAGCATTATTCAAGAAAAAAGTCACAGATAGAAAATCGAATGAAATGATGTTTACTAGACTAGACAAAACTACATCAATTCCAATCCCTCCCGCCCCTACTACATTTCGATACTTCATGCATGAGTTCAGTTCATGTTGCAGAATAACTTAAATGAAATGCATCCTGTTTATGAAAAAAATTATAATAAGACGCACAATAGAAATGAATCAAACGTTCGGATTAAAAATTCATATCAGGATTTCGAAATTTTTTCAAAATTATGAGTTTATTATTATTATTCATTAAATTATTTGGGTAAATTATTTAAATTATTAAATTATTTTTCTAAGAACGAAAAGTTAAATAAATAAATATAGATTATTATTATTATTTAGCTTTAAATATTAAGAATTAGTTATCCACAAATTATGCTAGATTAATAAACTTTAAAATAATAAACAGTAATAACATGATTTAAAAAAAAACGAAAACTAATAAATAAAAAAAAATTAAGGACTTTAACGTAATCACAAAGATCATTTTGTAATAAATAAAGATAGTAAAATATAAATTATATGAAAAAAATTTGTTTAGCAAATGGTTAATTATATTAAAAATTGTATATTAAATAGTGTGATAATTTAAAATAATAAGTAGTAATAATATGATTTTAAAAAAAGAAAACTAATAAATTATTTTAACTTTTTCTTTATTAAATTACATAATAAAAAATTAAGGACTTTAACCTAATCGCAAAAATTATTTTATAATAAATATGAATAGTAAAATATAAACTATAAAAAAATATTTAGTAAATGGTTAATTACATTAAAAATGGTAGGAATTTTATGCTAAATAGTGTTCTAACAATTTAAAATAATAAGTAGTAACAACATAATTTAAAAAAACGAAAACTATTAAAATATTTTAGTTTTTTTTATTAAATTACACAGTAAAAAAATTAAGGATTTAAATTGCAAAGATTATATTGTAATAAATATGGACAGTAAAATATAAATTATATGAAATAAATTTGTTTAGAAAATGGTTAATTACATTAAAAATGGTAAAAGTTGTATGTTAAATAGCGTGATAATTTAAAATAATAAGTAGTAAAAACATGATTTTAAAAAAACGCAAACTAATAAATTATTTAAATTTTTTTCTATTAAATTACATAATAAAAAATTAAGGACTTTAACCCAATCGCAAAGATTATTTTGTAAAAAACACTGATCAAAATATATAAATTATAAAAATAAGTTTTAGTTATTGTAATTACAATAAAAATGGTAAAAATTTTATTTTAAATAATATTGTATAAACACGTTTAAAATAATAGTATTTCAGTTGTAACAGTTTCAGGTATATAATACCATAAAGACTAGTGTTATTATTTTTTACTTACATTTTCTAATTTTCACAAGAAAACTAGGAAATGTAAGTAATTCATAAATTAAGAAATTCATAGTTTATTGTTACAAATGTAAAAAACTCATATTACAGTTTTACGAGTTGTGTTTTAAAAAATAACTAAATAAAAATAAAATAACAAAGTTTATAAGAAAAAATTATAATAATTTATTAATTTTTTTTTTAAATTATGTTATTACTATTTGTTAGTTTTAATTTTAGTCTAGCATAACTTATTTGTAAAATATAACTCTTTTTACAATGGCCAATGAATTGTTAATTTTTAAGAGATTGCAAATATCAAACTAAATAATAAAAAAAATAAAACACAATTTTTAATTTATTTGGATCAAAATGTTCCGAAAGGCGAATTCATGCCAAAAGTGACAACCCGTCAAATTCAATTCCGTGCGTAGGTTCAAAGGTTGTTTGTGTTGCCGGAGTTTTTGTGAGTAGACGAAGAGGAGTAAAAAAAAAAAAAAAAAAAAATATTTACAGACTGTGAGAACAGGAAGTGTGGGATGCAATCGAATCTCTTTATTTTGAATTTCGTTCCGTCTTTTTGAAAATTCAAAGCAGAACAAGAAAAATATACAAAAGATAATTACACTATTTTGAAATTGGAGTAAATTATAATTATCGTTATACCGCCACATAATTTTACATTCAGAGAAAAAATTGAAACTGCCATTCTGATTTTAAAATACAGTGATTATAATTTATTATTATTATTATTTAATGCATTGTATCTTTTGAAATTCGATTATTTAATTGATTATTTATTTAATCATTTATTATTGATAGTGGATGACTTTAACAGCATTCATTATTTTTCTAAATATTTATTTTTTGTAATTAATACATAAGCCAATTAGTAACAAGAAAACGATTTTTCATATGTAAATGAAGATGAATGTAAAAAAATTAAAAGTAAATTAAATATATTATAAAAAGATAGTTAACCCTTTTTAGTTTTAATTATTTCGTCTTTAGTATAAATTTAAAAAACAGTTTAAACACAGTAAAACATATTCGCATTTTTTATTATAGCACAAAAAGTACATTAAAAAAAAATCCATCTAGGATAATGCTCAGTTTTTAAACTTAATTTACTGTCCATATCATTTTTAAATAATGTTTGTTTATACATTCTTACTAATCGATTCACAGGTAAATTTCAAGAAATTAAAATTAATAAAAATTAACTTATAAATACTTTTTAAATAGTATCAATATAATATTTTCTTAAACCGGAAGATGTAGATAAAAATTAAATAATAAGTTTTTTTTATTTTTTAGATGATTTTGTTTCAAAAAAGCTATAACTGAGATAAAGTAAAAAGAGAAAGCTTTAAAATATACATTAAGATGAAATATTTTTATATTTCATCTTAACAGTTTTACAGATTTAATGGTCTTTTTACACAGACCGTAATGAACTTGAAACAGGATTTTTACTTTAAGATATTTTAGAAAATAGATTAATAACAATTTTAGTAAAAAATATAATGAAATAAAATTATTACTGCAAAAATATATAAATAAATATTTTATGGAAATTAATTATAAAGAAACACAGCAATATAATATTAAATGTTCCTATTTGTTTTAAAAAAGTTTGAGTTTAAAACAGTAACGATAAAATTAAAGTTTAAGAACAGTTGTATATAATTAAAGTTTAAAACAGTTGAGATAAAATTTATGAATGTTTATATTATATCTGTAATATTTGTTACAAATAATTTCTCTACAAATTTACAAAGATAAAAAGCTCCAAAATAATGTCAGCAATCATGATTTAAGAAAATATTACTTAATTTAATGTAATATTCTTTGACAAATAATTCGTACCTTAATCTTAATTCGTAATATCAAAAGAAAATATTTAAATAATATTTTAAAATTTTATATGCTTTGAAAATCATGAATGGGTTCTAGCTGTTATGATAAAAACATTTACGACGAAAAGATTAAATCTTCTCAAGGAAATATTGCCTTTTTTATCATTTAGGAAGATAAACAACACGCGATCTAATTACAAGTCAAATAACCTCAAGTTCTTTTTTAGATAAACTGCTTTTATGAATATATATTATCAGTAAAAAAAATAATCATTCTTATATATAAAAAATATTAAAGTATTAATTGACTTAATAAATTATTTTTAAAGATACTAATTTGTATGATTTATTAGAATATTGCACGTGTAAGAAGGAATAATATTTGGGAGAATACATGCCAATGACTTGAACTAACATGATCTGCATTTAAAAGTACTACATTATATAAATATTACATTACATAACATTACATTACACTACATTATGTAAACATTACATTTATTAAAGCATTATATTAAAAAAATGTAAACATATATATTATAAATTTGTATATGAAATATCTTAAAGAAAAATTCAAAAATTCGATTCGGTCTCCGTGTAATACACAAAAACATAAATTGCCAAAATATGCATATTTATAAAGAAATTGTATTTATATTCACATATAGCAAGATTGCAATATATACAAATTAAAATAGCAATAAAAAAATATAAAATAATATGACAGATAATATGATAGTTTCAATAAGTTTACAATAAAAAGCATATTTTTTTTATTTGGAGTGGTGTAAAATAAAAATGATTTACTCTATGGTATTCATTTTATTTTATTGAATTCAGCTAAAATGTTGGAATCAAATTATTATTATTTATTTATTTATTTTTGGTTTCAAATAAATCAAACTTTGTATTTATAGTCGGCTACAATTAAAATTTTAATTTTCTATAATTTATTTTGTAATTCTCTCCAAATTTCTTAGATCAGATAAGTATTAACAGTTTCAAACGCTCTTATCCCTTCTAGTTAATTGTCCTTTCTTGAAAATGAACAAAATTATGGGAAATATTTTTTGAAATTTTTACATTAATTAAGATATAGAATACTAATCACTAATATTTAAACATCGATATAAAATTTTAATATTGTTCCTCTTAATCAATGACATATCAAAAATAACTATGGCTTTAATATGCTATAATAAATACATTTATTAAAATATGTTTAAATTAATCTATTTCTTTATAACAGATTTTCTAAGTTTTTAAAGGTGAAAAGGCCTGTAAACTGATTTATTTATGGGAGGGGGAAAAAAAAAAAAACTATGAAAACGGGAATAAAATGATGACGCAATAATCACGTGCTGAATGAAAATTCATTAACTGTTATAATTTATGGCAGTTTATTAATATGCTTTTATTAGTTTCACCTGTATGTTTGTAACTGACTCTTTGGGCTCGGTTTTGTCCTACTTTAAGCGATCATATTTAATTTAAACGTTAATTAAAACAAAATTAAAAACGATTTTGTAGACTTATCAAGGACCGACGACACTAAAATATTTTGATAAGTTTATTATCTCAACATGATTAGGATCGCCAGGATTAGTGATTTTATTTTAACTTATGAAGAGCAATTTAACCCATGTAGAATGAAAGTACCTAAGACATTCAAACCTACGTGGGACAGTGGCACAACGAATAACGCGTCTGACTATGGATCAGGAGATTCCCTGTCCGAATTCTGGCTGGCTCGACATATTCGCATTTAGTCTTTGTTTTACTCACAATTAAATTATTGCAAGAACTACAGTTCCAGTCCTCCGTACCGGGACCTCATTTAAATATTATAGTTTAAAAACACTAAAAAACACGCTTTTAGAGTTAATCAAACTAAATAGTAAAAAATAAATTATAGTTTAAAAATACTAAAAAACATGCTTTTGGAGTTAATCAAACTAAAAAGTAAAAAAATAATTGTTAACATAAGAATAAGATTACTG
>BPLQ01000233.1:863369-877154 GCA_021605075.1 Caerostris darwini
CTTTGGTTTTCTTCTTAATAGATAATATTTTACGATGTCTCATTTTGCTAAGTAGTAATTTGTATATTTTGAGAAAAACAAAATATGTAAGAAAAAATTGGAACTTTTTTTCAGAAGCGGCAAAAAGGAACTGATCGCAATGAATTCTAAATTTTTATAAATAATAACGAGAAATAAAAAATCCCTTCAAAAAAAAAAAGGAGGGGAAAAATTCATATTGAAATTTAGATTTATCTGTCAGAAAGTTTGGATGTCTTTTGATAAACAAACGTTTGGTTTCTTCTTAATAGATTATATTTTATGATGCCTCATTTTGCTAAGTAGTAATTTATATATTTTGAGAAAAGTAAAATAGGTTAAAGAGAAACTAAGCACTTTTTTTTTTTAAAAACCAAAAAAAAAAAAAAAAAAAAAAAAAAAAGGAATTGATCACAATGAATTCTGATTTTTTCTAAATAACGAACATTTGTGAAAATGGATTTTAAAATTTAAATTTGGTTTCTTACACAATTCTTAAAGCAATTTCTTTTTAAAGAAAAACGTAATCTGAAAGCCTTTTAAAGAGTTTTCAATGATGCTTTTCAACTCTATTTTCATGTCTTTCCACATTGATTTCTTTAGGCAACAATGTTTCTACCTACGTATGAAACAGCTAATGTTAACGAAATGGAAATGATGTCAGATCGTGAGGTTCACTCATGTCTGTTCAATTTCAAATGCAGAATTAAATGTTCGTTGTTATTTAAATATTTTATAACGAAATATAATGAAACTTTGACTAAGACAACATCTTGTACTCGTTTTCAGACGATTATGTAGATTTAAAAATGAAAATACAATTAACACTGGGTTTATAAAAAAAAAATATAATTAACAAAAACAATTATAAGAAAGAAAATATTAAAAATGGAAAAATTAAACTAGAAAATATAATTAACACTTGTCCTTCATCTTCGGTTATAATAACACAACTTTTAATACCATTTAGAAATAAACGAATACCATTTTGTTCAATTAAATCATGAAAGCGTACTAAAATTCTGAAAGATTTTTTTTTTTTTTGAGTAATAAAAAAATTAATTACATTACAAATCATTTAATGTCCAAGTTGCAACTTTTAGCACGATATTAGCTGTGGTTTAAACAATAATAAACAGAACTTTTATCTTAATCAATTATTCTTTAAATTCTAGAACAGGTTGGATTTATTTCTCAAATTGTTTCAGCTCTAAAATTTATAATTCTTTATATTGTTGTTAGTTTAAGATTTATTGCAAAGAATTATTCGCTATGTTATGCTAAAAATGTGTTTTGTGGTATTTTATCTTAATATATGAATAACTACATCAGGTAAAAAATTAAAAAAAATAAATTTGTATAACTGTTAAAATGCAGACGTTTATACACTAGCGGGAAAACGGACGGATTGATTTTATGTCGTAAGCAATTCCCCGAAGGATATGAAAAACAGAATAAATTAAATTAAAGATAGATGTAATAGAGTGAATATTTTGCAAATGAAATTACTCTAATTTCGTCAAGATATGATAGATTACAATAGTGTTATATAAAACATATATTTTTTTCTTGGATTTTTCGTGGTTGTAATTCATCAATTTTATTATTTTTTTACCTCAACAAAACCTTGTCAAAATAAAATACGTTAACTAAAACCGAGAAATGATAGATTATCTCAGTTTGCAATAAATTAAAAAATATTAGATAACATATTTTGTTCTGATAGTGTGCTCATTTTTAATATACTGCTCATTTATTATCATTTCATTGATGAATCAACCAATTAAAAATGTCAAACATATTCTATAATATTCATTATATTAGCGGTATTAATCAATAACCCTAATAAAATATTTTCTTCTAATAGAGTGCATTGATATTTATTTATTAGTGATTTGACATTTATTAACTTGTCAAAAAATGTTTTTGATGAAGCAATCAACTAAACATGTCAAACATACTCTATAATATTAATTATAAATTACACAATTGTGTTTTTTCTTATTGGATAAAGGTCTGAATAAATTCCATGTCTATCGAAGCTTGAAAATTTTGTAACTTAGAATTATCTATACAATTTATTCTTCTAATAAATTGTCTAATTTTTATATTTTGTCAAATTATCAAATTATTTTGTCAAATTGTCGAAGTGTGTTTTCTTTTCAATAAATAAAAGCCTAATATGGTGGAAAATTTCACAATTTTTTTAAATTTAAAGATATAAAAAACATACTGCTAAAAAATCATCACTCAATAAAACTGGAAAAGGAATTTATAAAAATAGTTCGAAGTCAATTTCAGAAGTAATTAATAAAATTAGATCAATAAAATAAATCGATTCCATAAATTTCAATTTTTTATAGCTGAAGAAATTATTTAGGGAGGGGGTTCAAAAAAGATTTAGAATAATACATATTTGTGTTAATTGAATGAAATTAGCTTATTTTTTATTATTAATTGGTCATAACTGTCAGATGCCTAGGTAGTTTTTAAACAAATTTTAATTTAAGATAGAAAGAAATTTCTTTTATTTCATAATTAACTTTTGTAAATTGAGCAGAAAAAAAATAGTAAAAGTATGACACAAATCATACTTTCTGTTCATTAGAAAGCATGATTTCTGTCATACCTTTTTTCTATGATAAAAATTACAAAAAATTACTTTTTGGTTTTTGAAATGCAATGATTTTAAAATAATAATTCTTCAAATAATTCTTAATTACTCCTTGATTGTGGTTAGAGCTAAAAGCAAAGCTTAGGGGACATTGGGATTTTTTCTTTCGTTTTTATTTTTATTTTTGCAATTACATTTGACGTTGGTAGGCCTAGGATGTCAGTTATTTATTCTATCATTAATTAGGCGTGTACATTAAATTAGAAATTAAATTTAAATTGTGCATAAAAATTAAGTACGATAGATACATATAAAAAATAACTGATGTAACCCAGCTTCCTTTTATCCACTGGTAAGAGCGCCCCCTGTGGCGTTCAGAAGAAATAGTCAGTTGGTCTACAGTCTCTCATTCGGGGAAGAAGTATATTTTGCGCATCCCGCGCGTAGCTGAGTATCGGGTTTTCGGCTTTGAAGTGGAGTCCTTCTACAAATCTATAATTATCTGTTTTTAAATATGTTAAATATTGTATGTCTCTAATTGTATGTGTGTGTTGTTTGTGCGTGTGTATATAAAGCTATAAGTTCTCACATCTGTGCCTCAAGTATTTCAACCCAGCCACACCCAGTTACAATCTGTTGCCAAACCTGCACACTACACTAAAAAATTTAACGAATTAATAAAATTAATCAATTAAATTTATTTCTTCCTTTAAGGCTAGCAATGAACATATTTATATTTCAATTCAAAATTAAGGTCAGTTAAATAGAATCCATTTACATATTATTCAACTGATCCAATTCCTTATCTATACATAACAGAATTAAAGGGCGTTAAAATTATCTGGTAGTTTATATTAACATTATTGGTTAACACAACTAATGAAAATTGTTTTTTTTCTCATCTCTATAATAAACAATTACATTTGACGTTACAATTTTTAGTTATATATATTAATTAGCACAACTCCTGAATAATGCTACTCGCTAATTAGTGAGATCAATATTCCATTAATAAAATTAATTTAAAATTCTAACATTTTCCATTCAGATGCAGCACGCAATACAGATGCAAATGAAAAATAATCGGTAAAATGGTTGTATTAAAAGCTCTCATACTCTCCCTTGTTAAAGGAATACTATGTTTATAAAAGGATTTCGAATAATTATGGCGCGTTAACTAAGAATTCTATTAGGGATGCTAGACGAAATACTTGATGTCTAATGCAAGTTTAATGTAATTTTTATATGATTTCAATTTATTTAAATGGAATCATTATTAAACAACATTAAATAAGGAAGATTTATAATTAAAACATGAAATTGAAATATAACTAAAAAATAATTATTAATGATTCAGGCACATTTTTAGTTAAGTATTTCAGCTTAAACTCAAACTTATAAAAAGTAATATTTCAAAAAGAAGAAAGAAAACAGCATACAATATTATGGAAATGAATAAACACCAATAATAAATAAATTAATGATGACACACATTTTTGTAATTTTTCTACAAATATATTTCTCTTAAATGAAAACTTATTGTTACAGTTAATTGTTCTGAAAAGTTATTTTTACATGTAACTGACAAGTTAACAGATCTTTGTACATAAAAGGACATACTGAAATAAGAACATTACAAATACATTGAAATTAAATTATTGCCGCCAAAAATTCCTATCCAACTTCGTTGCTTAGGTTAATTTTTATATCTAATGTAGAGTATCAGTGCATGTTTTCTTAAGATCAGAAACTGTAGAATATGTGGTGTATATTTTTTAATATTATTGAATCTCAAAAAAATAATAATAATAATAATTAATTTTTGAAAAGCAAAAGCAGCGGTTCGCTAACTATGTTAAAAAGAGGAAAACGACGTTTTTCCAATCAATAAAAATTAAATAATTTTAAGTAAATAATAACATAACATTTTGGTGTTTGTTTTTTTTTCCCTCCCATTTGACTATCAAAACACAAAGCAAAAAACACTGCAAAAAATATACTCACATAAAATGTTTCATTATTTTTGAAATAGAAATTAAATATTTGTAGTTAGGATATATACATTTCAATATAACTGAATAAATGCAGAATATAATAATAATAATCTGATAAGAATTCCATTACTGAAATTTTTTTTCTTTTTTTCATTTTTAATTATTTATTTTGTAGTTCGTATAAGTGCTTAATCAGAAATTATGAAGACATTTATACTATTTTTTTTTTTAATTAAATACAGTTATATTTTACAACAAAAGTACGATAAAACGAAATAGATGAAATAATTATTTAAGACCTTCAATTATTTTATGTATTTTAATCTGTTTCAAATATTAATCTCATACACAAGTGAATTGAAGATTCAAATTTGAAAGTCTTTTTATTCTGCTAAAATATTTTTCTTTCTAATAGAGAAAAAATTCAAATAATCAAATAAACATTTTATACTTGCTGCAAATCTCGCTAGAAGGCATGTTTGATATCATAGTGGTATATAAAAAAAAGTAAAGATGAATAAAACTAGATTTTTTTTTTCTCCTTAATTCCAATTTATATAAAGCAAAAGAATTATTTGTATATCTTATACACGTAGAAATCCATTTTTTTCTCTATATTTATTATTTTTATTATCTGTTCGTTGAACAAAAATTACTAAAAAATTTTCACTAGTTTTTTGTAATTAAATAAAAACCTTATTAAAACTTTGTTAACGGAGATCGCTATCTAATAACGTTAAAGTTTTTGCGGTTGTGTTTCTTCCTATTTTTTTTTTTTTTTTTTAATATATTTTTTATATGTTTCAAATTTTCTGCTATATAGGCTTAACATTTATTTTTTACATTCAAAATTCTTATTTATAATAATAATTCCAAATAATTTTTCCTTTACGATTCGCCAAACGATTAATTTAATTTGCATTCGCGATTGAGATTTCCACTTTGCTACCACTACATTTTTTCATCGATATTTTATGCTAGTAAAATTTACCAAAAACTAAAAATGTTTTTATTTTCTGTGGCTGAGAAATCGCTGGATCACATTTACAAGTGAATTAATAAAGTGGGAATACCATACGTGATGATGTTTTATTGATTTATGCAAATACTATGAATGAGTAATGGAGTTAATGCGCAGAATCTCAAGTAAGTATTGTATATTAAAAAGAATAATTTTCCTTTAGAAATATTTTGTCAATTCGTAAGCATATTACCTTGTTATTTTCTAGTGCTTTTATTTAAATTATCCAGTTTTAATTTCGCTTCACATAAATTAAATTAAATACTTTATTATTATTTTTTTAAAGAATACTTGCCCATCGAAAACGAATATTCAAATAAATAAAATATGTGAAGTAATTACTTATAGACATATATAAATAACTATGAAATTTTTAAAAAATAAACAAGATTAGTGAAAACAGTTATAGTATTGGATATTATGGCCTTTTTCTCTAAAACTTTTCTGAAAAGAAAAAAGAAAACTACTAAAAATATCCACATAACTTTCAAA
This sequence comes from Caerostris darwini, assembly GCA_021605075.1. NCBI lineage: Eukaryota > Metazoa > Arthropoda > Arachnida > Araneae > Araneidae > Caerostris > Caerostris darwini. The sequence goes on from BPLQ01000233.1 coordinate 869,509, forward strand.
AAAAAAAAAAAAAAGGCAGTGAACGCAATCTCAAAAAAATGCTTCCATGAAAACTAATAAATTTTAATATTAATTTAATTTCAAAATATTGAACTTTTTGCGACAATCTGTAAAGATTTCTTTACGTAACTTCAATTATAATGCTTCATACCTTAATTTTTAAAATTCTGAATTGAGTATTCAAATCATTTATACACCTTTTAATTCATATTTCCATATTTTATTATTCCTATTTCCATATTTCTATTCCTTCACATATTTGATTCTTATATTTAATAATACGAGATTTTCAAACTCTGAAACTTTACTTCGATGGTTAGGACAATGAAATAGATAATATCAAATGGTAAATTTAAGAAAAAAATTTGTTAAAAAGTAATTCTTAAATAATTCTTGTAATTAAATATTCTAAGTAATTCTTGAGTAAATTCTTAATTAAGTTATCACTGAACATAAAGGTTGATTAATATCAAACGAACCAATTTAATACTAAGAAATTATACTTAAATAAAATTAGATATATTTTTTTTTTCTAATAGAACAGTCTGAACTATTCTTAGTAAAACTATTAATCATATATTTATTTAAGCTTGTTTTTTTCTGTATAAGTGTTTTTCTTTTAATTGTGTCTGCAAAACATCATCATCACTCTTTTCCTAGTCTAGACTTACCGTATAAATTTCTACATTTTGAAATACATAACGAGCTTAACATACATTAAAAATAAATATCACGCGTAGAACTACCTTTAAAGTTCGTAATTAAAATAAAAATTACTAATTCATTCATTTGAAGGTCGAATTTTACCAATAGAATAGCAGGCAAAACACTTCAATATTCGACTAAGACAGTACTAAAAAAATGCGCAACGTTTAATGTTTTGTGCAGATCGGCGCTAATAAGAATTAAAATGCAAAAACCTGCAAAATAATTGAAAGTTATAATTCTTTTTGGGAAGGGGTATCCTACTATTCTAAATACTTTAATTTTATGTTCAAAAATACTGTTCTTACATCATTTATAAAAATATTTTTTTTATAGACAGAAAAAATTAAGATTATGATAGCAATTAACTCTATTAATTAATTATTAAATTAACAATTAACCCCAGGATAGGGGGGGTGAAGACATTATTATTTATTGTTGAAATAAATGCCAAAAGCAAAACATTTTGAGAACCACTGAAATAAACATATTAATTCTTTATATCGCTATAAAATTTCAGAAAATGTCCGAAAGGGGTGATGATTCTGACAAATTTCAACTCACCGCTATTACAAGGTCCTCTATGGACAGCTTGGAGCCCGTTCCTCTGTGTATAACGAGCTTCTGTCAACTTGCATTCATTGTCATATGTCTTTCCATCGCTTCCACAGTAGGGTTCACTGTTCTTGCAGACACACTGGGCCTCGGGCGGGTCACCGGGAGCCAGGTCAGTTCTCGGACGGCACTCCATGTGCTCCCCGCACGGACCATGCCCCCTGTTTCGGTACGGGATGGGCAAGAAATCGCCGTCGCACAGCTCACCTTCGCGCCGGCCACAGACATAGCAACAGCCGCAGAGATCTCGAACCAGTCCCGCTAAGCAATCCTGGGCCGGCGGAACACACTTATCTGGTTCGCACTCACCACATTGGCGTTTTTCGCCATGAGCCTGAACCAGAACCAGGGCTAAGAAAATAAATTTTAGCCACATTTTGGTAAAAAATAATGAAAGCAAAACTATATGATACAGTTCTGTTTTGTTCAAGTACCCAACCCAGTTCGGTATGCGAAATGCAGTAGGTTTGCTGGGATGTTTGAAGTTGATCGCCAAGGTGATGTTTGTATGTCGCCAATGTTATCACAAAAGTTCTATTCAGTCTTTACTCTCCTTTTTTTTTTTTTCTGTCAAGGCTGTTGCTCTGAAATGATTTCAAGCGACAGTTTTTAATAAAGATCATTATAGATGCGATGAATCATAGATGGTCATAAATTTGTTTGTTTTCCATTTCCTAGAATGGGATTCGTCAAATGGGTAAGCACTAAAGGCTTACAAATACTAAATCTAAAAAAATTATATATGAGTATTATAACTGTTTCATAAATATTTTTAAAAAACGAATAAAAATTTTTAAATTTAAAAATTTTCGAATTATTGGGGTTTCAAATGAAATAAGATTTAAAAAAAAAAGGGGAGTTGGAGCTAAATATTTAGATGAAAAGAAGGGGGGGAAAAAGGAAATTTTTAATTATTCGTGATTAATTTATATCTTTTTTTAATACCGATTTTAGAGAGTATATTTTTTTCGATTAAATAGTACATTTTAAATTAAATAATAGTTAGTTAAAAATGTTTTTCAAATAGAAATTATATGCAATTTTTTTTTCAGATTTTCTTTAAATATAAAATTGCAATAAAATGAATTTAAAATTAATTGAAACACAAATTAAAATATGAAGTTCATTTGCTTAATAATAGTTGCAATTTAAACAAAATAAAACACAAATAATTTTCTTAAAGTAAAATCTTTACAAAACATAAACTTATTCTTCTTTTATCTTTTTTTAATAAATTTCTCTTATTCTGGATTCTATTTCATTTTTAATTAACTGAAAACTAACTCTTCCGTACATTTTTAAAATTAATATGTAAAATCTCCTTTTCGTACATTGTTTACTAATGAACGCTTATCTACACTGAATTTTTTGAAAATTAAAATTATGGTTAAGAAGAATATTCCAATTATATCTGGAAGAATTTGAAAAGTATCGACATATATTTGGAGATTTAAAATATTGCTATCACATAAACATCAAAAATTGTATAGTTGAAACAGTTAACTTTAATTTAACAGTTTACTTCAAATTAAAGAATATTTCTAATTCACACCAACGGTTGGCACCCTATAGGAGAAAATAGTTTTTGTTTATTAAAAAAGCACCAATTAGAATATATTTAGTTTTTTTTTTTTTTTAATAATTTAAGAGAAAAAAATTAAAGTTATAGTTTTATATATGTATAAGAATTATATATGTTTTATATTTATAGTACAAGCTTCTAAGTTTTGAGTTAAATTGGAATATCTTATATACAATACTTACAAACATTCATTTTATATAGATTATTTATTAGATTATTTTTTTTCTATAAATAGATTATTTTTTATTATTTTTATAATTTTTTTATTTTATTATTATATTCTATTATATCTGAAAAGTTTTTATAGGATGTGAAACTTCTTTTCTAGTTTCTAACTTACGAGATAAAGCATTCTAAAAATTTCATTTTTAAATTAAATAATATTTTAATAATTTTGCCCAGTTCAGCATTACTGTAGTGATATAAATTTTAATATTGGATAAATTATTTTATTAATTATACGATCTTCACATGTTAAGATACAACTGAGCTTTTTAATGGTGTGTGTCTAAATTTACATAAATTTACAACAAGTATGACTTATAAATAAATAATATAGATAGTTACATTTAACCACGCTTTTTTTTTTTTTTCTTCTTGTGGAAGGGAAATAAATGGATGAGAAATGTTGAAGGAAAATTAAATAAAATGATTTTAATAAAGGATATGTTACTTGGGATTGTATTGGTGGCATCGACGTACAAAACTGCCATTCAATTTCGGGTATTAGGCAAGAGCATGCTTTTATACAACGAATTTTCTTTTTTTTTTTATTATTTATTTATTTATTATTATTATTATTTTTTTTTTTACTCTACGCTGCCTCAGTCAAATCGATCCTTCCTATCGCTATCGAATCTATCGTAAATTTGCATTTTGCAATTTGTGTGTTAATTGCAATCCACAGTATTATATTAGTAAATTTTTACACTGGCCTCCAAAAGTTAAGGAACAACCGGTTTTTGTGCCTAATTTGCAAATAAATGAATGTAGAAGCACCAAATTTGGATGACATATGTACAAAACAGTTATGTATTGACTGCAATATAGAAGTTTTCATAAGAAAAACCGCAAAAATGTTTTACAAAAAAAAAAAAAAAAAAAAAAAAAAAAAAAAAAAGCAATCTCGGCGGGAAAAGTCCTTTCTTGGAAAACATAATAATCACAGTTTTACGCGGTAAAACGTCATAGGAATCTAACAAAAAAGTGTTTTAATAAGGGATATGCCCACCCCTAGCTTGAATGCATTGGCGGCATCTACTTTCCATGGTGTCAATTAAGTTGTTGGTTACCGAAATGGGAGGCGAAGACCAGACGCAGAGAAAGCTTTGTTCCAGTTCTCCTAAAGACCTTGGAGGAAGACTTAAAGCAGTAACCTGTCTACCAAGATAGTCCCAAAGATGCTCTATTGGATTCAGGTCTGCAGATCGAGTTGGCCATTCCATTCCTTCTCTCAGACATTGCGGGACCCCACTGCTGATTGTCAACGAATCTGCTAACAAAAGTTGTAAATCAACAAAAGTACACGCGTCATTACGAAAGTCTGATATTTGCATATTTTTCTCTCACTCATATAAACGTGTTCTTTTCTATAAAAAAAAGTGGTAGCTATCATTTTTGCAATAATTTGTATAAAGTTCGTTTTCATCATTTATATAAACTATAAATTTTATTGTTACTGTCATTTTTTTTATAGTGAGATCCGAAAAACAAGTTGTTCCTTAACTTTTGGAGGCCAATATAGAATGATAAATTTTTAAATAATCATATTAGACGATAGTGAAACATCAAGAACAGAGAAAAGAATGGTTGCGAAAATAAAATCACAAAAATATTCTAAAAAATATTTAAATTTTAGATTTACTAGTACTGAAGTTACTGAAGGAGAAAAGTCCCTATGTGTAATTTACTAAAATATTTAGACAACAAGAAATCTAATAAACTTAAACGACATTTGAAATGTAAACTTAAACGTGTTTCATAGTGAGTTCATTAACAAACCCCGAGAATTCTTCAAACTAAATTAAAAATAATATGAAAAGCAGAACGTTTATATATTAATAAACTAAGAATGGAGGTACTCGCTAAATGTCTGGAAGATTTCAAAGTATACAAGCGATGTGAAACAAAAATCAGACACGTTGCGTGCACACAGGGAAGCTCTGGCTTCCACAGAAATGAGCCCTGGTCTGAATATTTTGCTATAAATGGTGTTAACCGTAGAAAGTTTTATAAAAATGAGATCGTAGATAGTTTTTTCCATAATATCAAGAATATTTTCTGAATTATGTAAAGACATGAGTGCAATATATTCAACATTAATATTTTATTGCGAGGCAAGATAGTTATCCTGTAGACAATTTTTTATAGGTATTTATGAATTAAAAAGTGAACGTAAAATACGGTAATTTTTGTAACGTATTTGTGAATTAAGAAGTCGCTGATAGCCGAGTGACTAGTGCTCGGTGCCATAGATTTCGAGTTCGAGTCCCGGCGGTGCCAAGGATGTTTGTAGTCGTTCGGAATCCACTTTAAATCATAAGCCCCGGTCTAATATGACTGCAGAGCGTAGGGTTAACAACTCTACCCCGTAAAAAGAAAATGTCTCCTGTTTCGAATTCTGCCAGCAGGCAGACGGTCTTGGCCCCCCACGGGGCTGTTGTGTCAAAAATGATGATGATGATGTATAATATTGGCGATTACCGCCAGTTCTTCTTTGACGTATCAAGTACCGATCAAGTTCACTTTCCATACTCATAGCATAAAACTAATTTAACGTTTTTGTTTCAAAAAGCATAAAATTAATTTAACGAAATTACGATGTCACAATTAAAAAAATTATATTATACATTTAAAATAATAAAAACAAGAAAGAAAAGAAGCATATATGCATGCAAGAACGATGGCAAAAAAAAAAAAAAAAAGCAATTTGCCAATGATTTGTAATGGTCAAATTTGCTAGAGATGAAAATCTTGATTAATATATTAGTTAACTATTTAATTTGGCTTTCTTTAAAGCGTTTTTAATTATTTATTATTTCACTCCCTGCCTTTTTCATCCACTAGTATATACCAATGTAGAATGCACGTCCATTTTGTGAAAGTCTATGTCCACAACTGCCATATTTCTATATTTATGTTTAGAAAATTGTTTATTTTTCTCCTTCATAAAGTTCTGTCAACTTTCGTTGGCATAAATCATTTTTAGATCGCGATATTACAGAACTGATTTTTATGAAACTTTCGAAAAAATATCTGCAGATTATAAGCAGTTGCCTCTAATTTGTAACCTAAAATTTCGAGATTTTTTTAGTATTTTATTTGGGGACTACAGGCAGAAAATTGCAGTAGTAAAGTTTATTTACGAAATCTTTCAGTAGTAAAGTTTATTTACGGCCTGGTGGATAATGTGTTAGATTTCCGTTGTTAATAAGCCCAGTTCGAAATTCAATAAGACGAACTGAAAACTCTCGTGTCTATGCGTGGTATGGTACGGTAAATCCATAGACCTGAAAGTCCTCATTTTTAAACACGAAGAGAGAGATGTGAACCATTCAACGATATCTATGGAAAGTGTTCAACATTTTGGTGGAAAAATATGTGTACAATGTAACAAGCTCTCTATGGTTCATTTTGTGTAAAGCTGAATCTGCCAATCTAGAGACGAACGACTTTAGCCATAGTGCCTGGCATACGAGAATAGCAACAGTTTTTATGATTCATTTTCACTTAAACCATTAATTAAAAAATTATTCATTAATTTGCAAAATATAAAAGCGCCTTGTAAAAACATGGATGTAGATAAAACAGATTGTTTTTTTTAGATTTGTATTTCATATCATGTATCATCAAAATTCAATTTCCAGATATTTTTCATGAGGAAAAACAGTGCGCGTGTCATACTTAACTGTCAAGAATAATTCTATTGACAAAAACAACGAAAATATATCTATTTGCAAGTACAAAAGGGGCAAAAATGAAGGGGGGGGGGCAAAAATGAAGCAAATACTACACTTTAAGTTTTATTTATGAGCTTTCGCAAGGTAGCGTGGCCGAGTGGTCTAAGGCGCTGGTTTTAGGCACCAGTCTTTCGAGGCGTGGGTTCGAATCCCACCGCTGCCAAAATGTTATTTTTTTTTCTGAACCAAATATAATTATATTTATAATATAAATAAAATCAAACAAAATTTCATATTAAACACTTTAAAGTTAATTTGTTTAATATGTAATACAAAATTTTTTCTCTCTAGCATGGAATTTATAGGTGTATTTCATATATTTGTGTCATTTCTATTAGATAATTTTTATAAATTAACAAAATAACAATTTGTATGGATTAATTAAAAAAATCTCAAAATTGAAGCAATTTTTTTTTATTAAAAATTATTATTACCTTAATTCAGTGCTGAAATTTTAAATTTGACGTCATCCAATTAATAAATGAATTAAATTTGTTAAATTTTAATTAAATTAAATTTAATAAATATTAACTTAGTTAAATTTTAATAAATATTAATTGTTCATATTGTTTTCAGGTATTTCTGGGGAAGAGAGAGGTGAGTATACATTAAAGAATAAATTCTGATAAGTATGCATTTTATCACCAAATATAATATCGTGTCACCTCTTAATATCGTGTCGGCCCTCCTTTCGCCCGGCGAAGTGCAGCAACTCGACGTGGCATGGACTCAACAAGTCGTTGGAAGTCTTCTGCAGGAATATTGAGCCATGCTGTCTCGATAGA
>BPLQ01000235.1:0-24995 GCA_021605075.1 Caerostris darwini
CATCCACCCACTTTTGACCTCTCCAACCATTCTAGACCAATGTCTGAGCTGGAAATAAAGCCTCTCCTTCGATTACACCAATGGTAGTCATTCAGTGCTCAAAGGGTTACTCTCTGCGTTGGCGATCTGGCGATATTGTAACTAAAACCCTTGGCGCACAGAAATTTTTCTAAGTTTTTTCTCTAATTAATGAGGAAAACGAAAATTGATAAATCGCTCAATCTGCGCACAGACGAATTCGGTGAAGGTGAAGTCCATCCTTGGCGAAAAATCGCTTCCAAATGAATCGCATCTTTCGATTGGCGCCTAACCAGTACATCCCATTTGAGTGACATTTTCCCACGCTACGCCACCGGGGACCCGACACAAATTGATTTCAATTGCTTATCACGTGCTGGGATGATGACCTAAATTAGGAAACGGCCTCTTCTGCTTTCTCTCTGGAAAATCAAACAAAACTCGAAAGTAGGGCAGGGTGCAGCGCGCGCAATGGAGAATACGTCATCCCTGTTTTGCTTTTAAGATGTCATTCATTGCGGGAAGGAAAATGATTAAATCGAAAAACTTTTTCCTCTATTTTTTTTTGGCCTGTCTCCATCTCAAGGAGTACTTAAATGAACAGCAAAGGTCAGCCAATTAAATCTAAGTTACAATCTCTTATAATTATAGTTTTTGAAAGTAATTTCTATATTTATAATTAATTCTGTTTTAAAACCATAATGCTAAAATTACTTTTTTTTTACTCAATAAATTTAACATCACTGAAAAAATTCATTTTAAATTAGAACAGTATAACGCACCAATTATTTTGGTTTAAGTTATTTTTTTGGTTAAGTTAAGCTGGTTTTTTTGGTTAAGTTTCTAACTTTCTGTAGTAGAACAATAATGCAAACATTTAACAAAATTGACTATTTCCATATCACTACAAAATCGATAAAATGTAAAACAACTATTTTTTAAATAAATATCCCTAGTCTTGAAAAAAAAAAAAAATGCTTGTTACAGTTTTATAACATTACGATTTTAAAAAACAAACAAGCTTTATGTTAAATTATTACTTTCAAATGGTCGTGTTTCTTATTGAAGAAGAAATTAAATATATGTGAATATTATTTAAAGTTTCATCACATAATGAAGGATAATTAGAACTATACTACACTATTTCTGAAATCAAATTAAAGTTAATTGAATTATTCAGGATAAAAATATCATTTTAACAACTTTTTTTTGATAAAATAACAATATAAGAAATGGTTAAAAATGCATGCGAAAAATATTGCACCTTTAATACAGATAGAAACAAATAGCAGTTTACAACCAATATGAAAAAATTAATTACCAGAAAATAAGTGAAAACAAAAATTTTTTTTCGAATATACATTCAAGATTAACAGAACGTGATTTGAAGGAAATTTCATTTCATTTCTGTTTCATATTATTTTACTTATTTGGATTTAATTATATTTATGCTAACAAATAAATTGTTAGTGTAATGAACCAAATTTAACTTTACAACATTAAATAAAAGCAATTAATTGTTAAAGACAATAAATAATATGTGGCTTATATAAAAGATAACCTAACCTTTCCTCAAATTGTGTAATGAATCTTAATACATTTCAAAATATTATTCTCATAAAATTATTATTAGAATAAATATATAAGATTTCATGCAATTCTTTTTAACTAAAGTACTAATTAATGTACAAATTATTAGGTATTTAGATGTTTCTTGAAACATTTTACTCTTATGTTTACACTATATAAGATCGTTGGGATGAGAGACGCAGATATTTAAAATTTAAAAGGGTTTCAAATTAAAATTCAATATTCAAAAAAATTATAAAATTGAAATAAGTTTACTGTGAATCAAGTTGAAGGCGGAGCGAGAGAAAGAACGGTCTAAAAACCCACATTTAAAAAAATTAAATGAGTAATTCGTAACATTTGAACCAAACTACAGAGCTTTTAAAGAAATTTTAAAATGAAAAAATAATCAAATTGCTAAAATGACTAAGCGAATGACAAGATGGGTGAAAACTAATGATTAAGAATCTAGGGGGGGGGGGGCTTCAAATTTTAAGGAATAAATTTTACAACTGATACTTTTGGACATATTGACTTTAAAGAAAAATAATTTAAAGATTGGATTAAAAGATTAAAAATTTCGCTTTCTTAAGCTCAGTGTTCGAATGTAGCACTTAATGCACACTTGATAAACACAAATTTTCACATATTTCACAATCCAGGCAGGTATACACACCTTTTGGAGAGTTGATGTGATGATCGTAGCCCATTTTTCCTTAGACGGTAGGATGGGCACTCGGTGCGGCAACTTGAACGTCGTCGTTGCGGCGAGGGTGGCCAACGTTTTTCGTAGTCGGGAGCTCTTGTTACTTCTACGGCTGTCTGGAAAGAACACAATCCAATATTATTAAAAACAAATCACACAAGGTTTTTTTTAATTAACAAAGTAATAATTAATGTATAAATCATTAGAACAAAAAATATTGTTTCTTGAAATATTTTCCTTTATTTAAAACATTTTCAGCACTTTATACTCATTATAGCAAAGTTTTGATCTAGAAATTTTGCTATGCTAGTATTAATTATTTCAAAAGCTTATTTTTTTTTAAACAAATTATAAATTTCTGTTTATTTGGAGGTAGTTGTCTTAATTTGAATATAGAAATAATGCTTATAAAACTCTTCTGGTAAGCATCCTGAATCTTTACATTACAAAGATGATAGTGCATGATGATGCTTTAAGAATTAATGATTATAAATATTAGTTATCATTATTGATTTAATATGAGATGTAATTGGTTTATTATTTCTCACATTTCTTTGTCATTTAATGTTCAGCTAAAAATTACAAACACTGATTGATGTTCCAATTCTTAAAATGAATGCATATTTTTTTTAACAACTCTCATATCAATTTTGACTAAATAAAAGCAAAAAAGTGAAAAAATATTTATATTACCAAAATAGATATGAATTTTTTTAAAAGAAAGAATATAAATGCCCATGTAACGATATGTAGAGAATCTTTAATGATTTTTTTAAATACAATCACATAGAAAAAATAAAAAATATCTTTGATAATATAACTTTAAATTTATCTCCATATTTTGCAAGTATTTGTTTGAATTCACTAACTGGATATTAATATCTTTTTTAAGTTTTGGTAATTTTTGAATGGTGTAATTTCAAGATAGCATGCAGAATTGATCATTTTCAAGTCAGCCATAATCTTATAAGAAATACATTTTTTTTTTAAATAATGATAAACATTTTTAAAACTTATATTTACAAATGAAAGAATGTCAAACGAGCTGTATATCTTTATCTCAGACACCTCCGTACTCTAATAAATAAATGTTCAGATGATATTAAATTCATCATAACTTTACCATCAGTTGCTTTTTCAATATGGTTAATAACAAATATTTAGAATCTGATATTGATTCTTCATATTTATATAATGTCCTATGGTATCAAATTTTCATTTTCATTTATAAAACTTTTTCAATGAAACTTGATAAGCTAAAATAGAATTTCAGTATACTTTTTTTTTAAATTCTAAAATGAAGGATTTAGATAATTTTTGATGTGGGGAAATAGATTCCAAAGTTTCTTTAGTTTGATAAAAATAAAAACATATTTGTGGATCAAGTTTTGTCATATGTTGATTTAAAATAATTTCTTCATTGAATTTGATATAGAAATAATTAATAATTTAAATGTTAAAACTACTGGTAAAAGCTTGTTAATACCATCATTATGTCTTGATAGATTATGTTTTTATATAATTTCTATTTGTTTTTCTATCATACTGATCATAAACAGCTACAGATCATTTCTATTTTGTTAGTAAAGTAATTTTTTTTTAATTTTCTTTCTAACTTTAATTCCTTTCTAATTAATTGCTTTTCAGATAATTTTTTTTAGTTTCAAACTCCATATCTTCACTATGAATGAGATTTTATAATTTTTTTCTTTGATAACTTAACCATATTTTGCTTTTAAATTTTTACGAGCAAAATCAACACATGGCTTAATTAATGTATCCTGTTCATCCAGTGGATTGTTTACATACATATTTTTTTCATATTGCAACTTACTTCCTCAAATAATTTAAACCAAATTTTTCTACTAAAATTAATTGAAATTGTTTTCATATTAAAATAGCATTTCTTTTTCTTTTCTTTTAAATAAAATACACCTTTTTTGTATGGCATATTTTGGAAGTAAAAAAATTATAGTATTTATGATATAAAAATGTTTTTATTTTATTAATTATGATGTTAAATATTATATTAAAAGGGTTGCATGAATTATATGAAGGTTTTTATTTGCTTATAAATCAAATATCAAACTGAAATTTTTCAGAACATACTTTCTACTAATTTTGAAAAAGTTAAGAAAAGATTAAATTTTTTAATTCCTAAATGTGAAAAAAATACAATTTGGATGTGCTTGTTCCATGTATAAATGTATATGTTATAAAAACTGAATAATGAAAAATACAAAATGACTTTAAAAAAAATCATTCCAATAAATTATATATGATTTGAAGAATTGCAACTCTCTGGGTTCTCTTGAAATTATACCATTCAAAAAAATTATTAGATCTTAAAAGAAATAACAATAATAATAAATAAATAAATAAATTCAAACAAACACTCACTAAATATGCCATGAAATTCGTAGTTATGCTGTCAAATTCAGAAAAGGATATTGTTTTAGTTTTTCTATGCCATTGTATTATTAAAAAATTATTAGAGACAGAAATGGAAAATTTGATTGAATCCAGGTTTGAAATTAAAAAATGTGGATTAAAAAAAAATTATGTGTGGAATTTAAAGTAAGAAGAGAGAAAAAAAAAGAACTTAAATAATTTATATTAACTTTTTAATATATTTTATTGTAAATAGTTTATTGCAATTTTTTTATTCCCGAGTGGAGAATATCCAGTGGCTGTCAAAACTGTTCGTGCACTTACTCATTTTTTCATTGAAATACTGTTTTAGCCATTAATAAAAATTCTTATTTTCAAATGTGGTTCGTTGTTTCCTAGCGACTACAAGGCAGCGGACATTTCTCCAAGGAGTACCTTTGCAACCAAACTGTCACTAAAACTCTACATCTTAAAGGCGATAATAATTAAAGAATCAAATGGTTAGTGCAACACTAGAAGTTTAAAATAAAAATTAAAAAATTAATTAATTTAAAACATGACATAATTACTGGAGTAAAAACCCTGGGAAAAAAATACATTTAGAAGTAAAATTTATTTCACTTAATTGGAATCCAAGGTACACAGAAATAATTAGGGGTCTATTGCACATGCCATCAAAAAGTTCTACAGCATGTAAAAATTTAAAACATTAAGGTATAATTTAAGATGTTTAAATAATAAGAAATAATAACTAAAGATATTATTAAAGATATTAAGATAAACAAAAAGTAAAGCACATTTGCGAGAAAGAACGGCCTTTTGGTGTCACCGGGTTTCCGCCAATAAGTTCAGGAAGGGGGAGGGGGGGGGCTAGCAGTTCGCTTTGAATTTGAGGGCAGTCTAGGATGGTGCCTATTCTCAGGTCATTATGGATAATTTTCCTTCGAATTAACCAAGGAGGAGCGTTTACTAAATCACTTGAGTCTTTTATTTTGGTAAACTTGCAGCTTTCCTTTCTTCTTTTATTATCTATGATGATATTTGTATCATAACGGGCTATTTTATTTTCTGTTTACTGTCATATTTATTTTTAATTAAATTTTTTTATTAATTATTTTTTAATTTGATTTACTAATCTTAATTATTTCATTTTTATTCACTTTACAGAGCATATGCTATATAAAATTTCTTTAAATTTTTATTATTGTTGTATTTCTACAATTATGTAACTTTTAAAATAATAATTACAGTATGGAGGTACTTACCCTCGGTACTCCAAAGAAACATCAGCCGTTGCGTTACGTTTGGAAATACATGTTGTAACCCATCTTGCGCAGCCATACAGCAGAATAGATTTATCCACATCTTAAAAGTAAAAAGTTAAGAATAAAAATATAAATTGCAGCACTAGAGGTTAATATTTAAATTAAGTTTAAAGAAATTAAAAATTTATTAATTAGAAACATGATATAATTATTAGAGTAAAAACTCTGGAAAAAAGGAATAAAAATAAATAAATATTAAATGATAAAATTAAGGGTCCATTGCACATGCCATCATAAAAGTACTAGAGAAAAATATAATTCTTACATTTAATGGTAAATTAGGCATTAAGGTAGTAATAAAGATATTTAAATATAATAATAATAATGAAAGATATTACAATTTAAAAAGTAAAAGTTAAATATATTTGCTAACTAAAAAAGAACGGCTTTTGGTGTCACAGGTTTATGTTGCATAGGAATTTGCACATCATAGCAGGGTTGGGGGAGATAAGCTACCGTAGAACACTCACTGAGGGGAGCGAGCTAGCGGTCGCTTTTTAGATCTATTTTTAGCAACTCAGATTCAAAACGACAAATGGTCAGACAAGCAAACTAATCTACCCTCCGTCGTTTGACTTTGGGGAAGAAGTCCATTTTTAGATAATAAATAGAATATAGGGCCTGAATGACTTGCGCTCTGTACCACAGGTTTCGGGTTTGAGTCCTGGCGGCGCCATGGATATTTGCAGTTCATATGACTGCTGAGCGTTGGGCGTAGAGCTGACAACCCAACCCCGTAAAAAGGAAAACATCTCTCGTCTCGAAATCTACCAGTAGGTAGACGGCCTTGGCCCCCAAATGGCTGTTGCGCCAATGATGATGATGATGATGATGATGATGATGATGATGAAATAGAATATAACGAAGTTAATCAGGTGAAGATAAAGCCAAAGGATCTTTTAGATGTCACCAAAATGCAATAATAAAAAGAAAGTGAAAAATGATAATTTTATTTATGAATTAATTCGACAATATCTCGGTGTATTATAATTTTTGTGACATGGTTTTACTCACTTGGAGATGATAAGAAAAAATATTGCTTTGCATGAGAATTCATTTCCAAGGTACAGCGCTTTTTCCACGAATTTTTAAAGTGCTTTGCATTTTTTTAAAAGTACGCCAAAAACTTGTTGCATTTTAAAATTCTACCGAACAATGTAAACGAGGTAGAAAAAACGAACAATGTAAACGAGGTTCTAAAAAATACATTAAAAAGATATTGCCTGATTGGACCAACACACGCATTAGCGATTAATATTTTTCAACTTAAATTTAACAAAATCGATTCATAATTATTATTTGAATAATCTCTTTTGCCACCTTTATGAATGCGAACCTAATCGTAATATAATATGCGTCAAATTTTTCACGCACTTTTTACTTTATCTTATTTAAATTTTACTATGTATCAATAAATAAAATAAATGTTGGATAATTTTTCCGAGTTTATTTTTATTTATTTATTGTGAGCGCGTATGCTTGAACTTAATTATAATAGCCACTCGTTTGCTCCGCAAAATGAAAAGACAAGAAATCTATACAAGTTGTAAAAACAATTTTTTAAAACTTCAGGAGTAAAAATCATACAATTTTTACACTTTTAGTTGCGAAATAGAGAAACTTTATCATGATAGTTTTTTAGACGTTTATTAAAAAAATATTACAATTTATAATCGTTAACAGGGTTCATTTCAATATCAGTTCTTCATTAAATATAAGTAATAAACTTTCTATTATATTAAAATCCCTTTAGTTTTTTTTTTTTTTCCTATCCAATGCAGAAATCAAACCAAATGAGCAAAGCGAAAGAAGCAGTTTCAATCTATTGATGACCTCGAAATTGTTTAGACGTTCTCAGACGTCCCAATATCTACACACCACCAACCAAGAAGTTAGAAATGAAACATTTCAAAACGGAAGAAAAGAGAACGTGTAATGATCTTCTTTGATTCATTTAATTTAAAAAAAATTTCATTTCAATTGCTGGCTTTTCTGTCGGCGTAGCAATTTTTGATATTTGTTTTCCCATTACTTTTAATTCGGAAAATTGGAGCGATTGAGTTTAAGTTAATAATGGAAATTCGACTCAGTATTTTAAATAGCAGAAATGAAATAAGCTAATAATGATTCCAGATTTCAAATTAATATTTTTGAAAAATTGCTATTTTAATTTCTTTCTGATGATAATAATAAAATAAATAAAAACAGAAATTCTGAACGCAAAATAATTTGATTTCAGCATATAGTAAAAAAATAATTTAACCCATCAAAATGCAATTATGTACGAATTGTGAATAAATTTCCATGCTACAAACTGAAATATCTTTCTTACACAGTGGCTCCCAAAAGTGTTCGTAACCCTTGATGAACTTCAATGCCCCTCAAAGTGCTGGCATGCTGCCTCATCATCGCGGCGAGGGGGTGGGCGAATTACATCACTCAAGACGTTGCTGTTTCTCCACCCAGGATTATATCATAAACTTGATCAACCTGTTATGGAATAATTTTGCAACAACAATGAATTTCAATAAAATAGGCTCTATCCATTACTACACATTAATATTTCCTATTAGGAATTTTTTTAACAATATTTATAACTTTTTCTTAACAAAACTGCATTAAATATTTTAAGAACATAATTAAACATTAAAAAAATCAATAGTAAAAAATTTTTTAAAAAGTCTTCGCACACTTAGATCAATCAAAAAAGTCTGTTGTTCCATCTAAATTCGTGTGATTAAGTCGATCGTTTCTTGTTTTCCGTAAAATTATACGTTGATCGAAAGCAAAAATGTTAAAATTTGCTTTCATCTGCAAATAAAACTTTAGATTTCAAATACGTTTGGAGCTTAGTGATTTACCGAAGGAAATTGGAGCTGGTTTATTTTTATTTATTTATTTTTTTTTTTTTTAATTTGGAAAAAAAAAAAAAACCCCACCAGCTTTTAATCACTGAGTATTTTTTTCCTCAATTACAGAAGGAATTAATTAAATGTGAAGCACTAAAATAAAGTGACTTTTTTTTTCTTTCAATTTTAAGCCTTTTCATTTGTTGGAATGTATAAATTATATTCTCAATTAATTACTTATTGAACGCTTTATGTTATATATGAATATTATAAAACATATTTTAATAACGGAAAAAATAAATAATATAGGAATCATCGAGAATACGCGATAAACATACAGATTTCTAACTAACGAAACGGATTTTAATCCTATTTTATAACTGTAATTTTCAAATAATTTTTTTTTCAAATCATATTAAAAGACCTTAATCTTTTAATCATATTAAAAGACCTTAGGTCTTTTAATCATATTAAAAGACCTTTTAATTCACATAAATTAACTAGCATTTTATTTATTTATTGCTTAATTTCTGTTTTAAAAAGTTTCCACTTTAGATTTACAGACTGAAGAATTGACAAATTGTTCTCATATTTATTATAAGATATTTCAAATTACTCCTTTATATTGTTAGAGTTTTTTTTTATTTGCTATTATTTGGCACTGCAGTAAAACAAAATCTTTTAAATAATTAATCGCGATAATTTCATTTCATTTAAAAATTAGCACTTCTCTTCTTATTCACCACCTAATACCTATTTTATTCTTATAGAATTTCACAAATAATTTAAATTAAGAACTTCATGATTATTTACACAACTTATAAAGAGAACAAAGTATGTTCTATTTTATTTATTTAATATTAGCAAATATATATATTTTTAAACATAAAATTCAAGAAAATTCCAAATTAAACGTAAAGCATCTTTTAATAAAATTTGATACAATTTTAATCTACCTTTTTATTCAATTGTAATCATTTAAAAATTCATGTATTTATATAAAAAAATTTGGTACCACAGGCTTCAGGTTCGAATCCTGGCGGTGGCATGGATGTTTGTGAGGAGTTCGAAATCCAAGTTAAACAGTAGGTGCCGGTCTGTTTAGCCCTCGTGTGCACGAGATGATAGTAGAGCGACAAACCAAACCTATACTTTTTGACCTGCAAATGTGAAACACAGAAAAAGGTATTTCTTTTTTGAAAAACTTATATCTAACTTGGAAAAACTGGTATAAACTTCATTTAAATATACTTGCCCCTTTATTTCTTTGCTATCTTGTTATCATATATTTTTTGAATTATAATATAGTTTTTAATATTAATTAAAAGTAATTTAATTAATATTAACTATTACAGTAATATTAATTTTACAGTAATCTTTAAATCTGTGATGCAAACAGCCTTTTCACAATGATTAAAAAAAAATATTGATTCTTTCGAGAATACACAATGTCAATGCAGTTGCTTCCTAAAGGAGCAGCTTTTCTCTCAAATATCTGATGCCCGACGCAGATCATTTAAAGAATAATGTATCAAAAAAAAAAAATAATTAATTTTTTTATAAATTGTCTCGGAAAGAAGGACGAGTAGAAGTTTAAAACAGCTCTGATTTTATTTTTCCGAAGGCTGCGAAGTATTTTTAGATTTTTTTTGAAAATTTATCATTCGGGTATTATAGAACACCTAAAAATTCTTCAAAGTATGTCCTTGGAGGAAGGGGAACAGTCGACTGAGTGCGATCGCTGAAAAAGCGAAATCCCACTAAACTCTTAACAGCCTTCGCTCCTCTTGAGCACCACGGAAGAGATTTAATATTTTAGCAGGAGTCATCCCTTACTTTTTTAAACAATCAGGTATTATTAAAATCTGCATTAATCAGTCTTAAATTTTTCACTTTTAACTATTTTATCTAGAGTTTTCCTCAATTGTGTTAATTTGATAATAATGATTTCGTACTCAGTAGAGATTTAATTATTTAATAACGTATAAGGAGGTATGAGAATTGAACTCCTAACACGATACCTAGTATATCGGTAATATTTACTTCATATCTTACTTACGGCTTTGAGGAGATCTCTACAAATGCGAGGAATGGGGCAGTTGCGATTGCGCCTACGGGAGGGGGGGGGGGGGGCGAACCATGAACTTTGGGAAAATTGGAAAGGGACTGTCGAAGGTCCAATCGTCCTTCCCTCCAGCTAGATGGAGTACTCAGCGCTTTTTGAGATCACCGTAAGAGACTACTTCTTTCTTTTACAATGAAAGCTCTTGCAGGACCTTTTTATCACTACATTTATTCTGCTTTAGTTCTACTGAGTTTGAAAGGGAAAATTAATTTGGCTTAAAAAATAAAAATAAAATAAAGTAACACGAATAGCTTTTTAAACTGAATATCGATTCTAAACAACGAATTAAAATATATATTTTTTTTGGAGTTAGTATAAAACATTTCATAAATCATGATCATATAAATATGGGTTTTCTATAGATGCGACAAATGATTCAATAGTAATGTCACTGCTTTATTCTGATATGAAATATGTTACAAATTTCCTAAAATTCAATTATAAGAAATAAATTTTCTTTTTCAAAATTATTTTGTTGTATCGAATTTTTTTCTTCTAAATACATTTTTTAAACAGTTTCGTAAATATTCCTTGTTATTCATATTCCTATTTTAAATTAATATGAATTACCAACGTCAAATTTTTAGCCTAGAATAAATCATTTTGCTTATTAAGTTAAAGCAAGTAATATTAAAAAAAAAATTTTTTTTAGTCAATTCTTACTTTTTTTTTCACTAAATTGCAGAAAGACCTATATAAATAATTTTCATTCATTTTTTTAAGTTAGAAAAAATTCTCTCACACACACACTTTTCATCTCTCTCAATTACTCCTAATTTCCTAAATTTATATCCTGCTAAATACCTAGAAATTTTTTTCTCCCGTAATCACTTAAATTTAATTAATTAATATTTGAAAAAACTGTATTAACAACCACTACAAATTCAAGAAAATGTATTTGAACTTCAGTGGATGAATAAAAAGTATTTTATGAACGATTGAAAATTTGAAGAAGATATATATATGTAGCGAGTGTGTGAAGTAATAGTAGGAATTGAAAAAAAAAAAAAAAAATAATTTTTTTTTAAAAAATATAAATATATATATATATATATATATATATATATATATATACACACACTTGATTCATTCACTATACAATCATAAATTCGTATGAAATTTAATAACACTTTACATTCACTTAAAAAATTCATTTCATGTAAATTTAATATAACAATGCAGATATTTTTACAGTAAAAATATAAAATATCTGAAGGGTTCTAGTTAGATTGCTAAGTTTCAGAAGTAGGAGAGCCCAACACAAAGATCTGTAATACTCTGTGTCAGCACATGAGAGGTATACTTCAAAACGATAATGCTCTTACGTTGGGTGCGAGAATCCGCAGCTGCTGCCTTTCCAAACAGTGGTAGCAGAACGTTTTCTTTTCGCGAGTTCTTTTGTGCAGAATATTTATTTATACATTTTGTTCTTCTTTGAAAAGTAGCTACGAATCAGTTTTGCACAAAAAAGAAATTGGAAGTTTTTAAACAGTCATTCACCAGATATTAAATTAAAAATGGCAGTTGTTGAAACAATACGTATTTGTTTTTAAATGACGCAAAGCATCTAGTTAAATTTAAACAAAATAATTGAATGGTTAAGCTATATATCGCCAGCCGATTAATGTTATTTTTTTCCCTTATATTATTCTTTTTTAAATGATTAATTTTTAGTCTTTTAAAATATTTTCCTCAGTGCATGCTCTATTCATTTTAATAATGAGTACAAGGAGGCAATTTTTGCAGCGAAAGATATTGCATAAATGCTGATCTAGACGGTCATAGAGTACGGCTAACAAATACGAATCAGACAAGCACAGACTTCAGAAAGACGCAAGTTATCAATGTCAAACAAACTTCGCACACGAAAATAACTCCCAAATTATCAAATACGTATATTTTCATTTATTTATTTATAAATAAATAACACATTATAGCAATACAAAAATTAGAGGAAGAATATGAAAGAAGTCATATATATATATATGTAATAATGAACATGAGAGAAAGTCCGTTATGTGAACATTATTATACAATCTCTATACATTTAATAGACATTACCATGCAATAATGCATAATATAAAGGAATATATAGTAGAAGGGGAGGGGGGGCAATAACCGAGTGGTTGGCGCTCGATGGCACAGTTTTGGGTTCGAGTCCCGGCGGTGCCATAGATGTTTGTAGTGGTTCGGAATCTACTTTTCGGAGTAGAATGCGCATCCTTTTACCGTAATAATACTAATTATAACATTAAAAAAATTCTTCCCGAATTCTGATTTATCATACTTTAAAAATTTTACATGTAAGCCCTATTTTCTATTGTCTAAACTCCCCGAACGAATTTCTAAAGCTACCAACATGGCTCAACCCATACTACTTCGTTTTAAGCCAATTTTCTTAACTGCAAAAAAATAAAGAATTGTTTATTTCCTACTGTATTTTAAAACCATCTGTCAAAGCAGTTTCAAACACTGCTTTATATCAAATAGCTAACCAATATTTCATTTTTTTTAAATATTTTAAATACTAGCTAGAACTACATAAATATTAGGTATGTGAGTGATATTCATCTGAAACGATTCAATTTGCGGAACTGCGCATTCTATACACTGTAATAGAGATGTGACTTGATATTGGCAGGTCATCATCTTTTCAGAGAATATGCTACTTTACGAAATCGGAACAATTTTTTTTTATGAAATATTTCAGACGTCAAAAAATGATTAAAACACGATCAACCTTCAGTTTATTAGAAGAAAAAAACAATAAATGTTTAAATACTATTTAAGATATTTCATTCATTGTTTTCCAATGGATTGCAAACGAAGACATGACAATTTTTATCAATAATATTCACTAAACTAAATGCAGAATCTTTATTGAAGTGAATAAAACAAATATATGAAGGGTAACTTCAATGCGTTCCTTTATCACGTATGTCTGCCCGGTTTGGGGTTCAGCTGCAATGAATGCTCTTCGAATGATCACTAGCGCAGGATGGTAACTCAGAAATGATGGCATCCGTCACTCCTTAAATCTCCCTGGTGTCCAAGTGCTTATTTCTAAAACTCCCTCCAATTTCTTTAGCAATCTTGACACTATTTATAATTTGGAAATTCAAGACCGCCCCAATCATGCTCGCACCCTTCCTTTTTACTCTAAACGCCCTCGGGCTGTATTCAATATTTTATCCCAATTTCATTGTCATCAGTCTCGAACAATCTTTGCTGCTGCTACTACACCTTTTTATTTGTATTTTTTATTACAATTATTTTAATTTCGTCTTTGTTTAACTTTTTTTGGGGCACTTAAACCACCTGACTTATTGTGATTTTATCTTGCAAATGTGGACCAATTCCTTTTCGTATATTTTGAATAACTTAAAACTACTCATCATGTCTTAATTCCCGGCCGTGTATTCGAAGTCTTCCAAGGATATGCGGCTTTAGGCTCTCAACTTATAATAAGGAACTCTAAATAATCCCAGAATCAAAGGCAGTTTAAATATTTATTTTTGATGAGGACTGCAAATTTCCCCAAGCCTGTGGCATTATTGCCTTAATCTACATGCAACTGTCAAAATTTCTTACCATTTTTGAAAATGACATTGATATGGACTGAGTTTATTGCAATATAGATTCCTTCAGGGAGGAAAATTAATTTCCTTTTTAACCTCTCCGCCCTTAGGTTTCGAAGCGAAAATTTATTCCAAAAATATTCATGCAAAATTTTGCAAGATCAAATATCTCAACAATAATAAACGCATTTTCCCCCGTCTTAAAAACGTAAAAGAGTGTTCTCTTGTAAATGCCATCTGCTGAATCTTTTCGATTAAAAAAATAAATGGTTAGTGAATAAGCAGTTGCCTCGCAGTTTGGAACCATGATCCATTTCAAGATGCCCTTTTTAGTAAAGTACTCCAATGTTCTAGGTGTTGTGTCTATCGCATCTTGCGACTGTCTCTTCTTTTCAGAAAGAGAGCAACAGCACGCCTCGACGTTTCTTTTTGCAGCTGCATGAAAATCCCGGTTGCTTTAAACTCTGTTTTTTTTTTTTTTTTTTTTTTTTAAATTTTGGGGGCCTAAGAAACTCTCAAACAACGGTGCGTTTCTAATTAGTATAATAAAAATAAAAAGATGTCATGAGTGACAAATAGGATGCGTGGGTGAAGTACACATCGTTTTGATTTTTTCGAATCATCCATCCTATCAAGAAGGGGCTGTTCATCAATTTAAAAGTATCTTTTTTTGCGTTCCATATCATTCCTAACACTTGGTTAGCTTCCCTCGCTCAGATATATTTCCTTCCCGCCATAAAATACACAAATTCATTCGAATTTGTTTGTTAAATAGTCGAGGCAAGAACAAATGGGTTCGATGTCACTCCGAAAACACACAAGTCATTCGTAAAATTTTGTACGATTTCGAATCATTTTTTTTTTTTAACAAGAAGCACTATGTTTATTATTTAAATCCACTTCTATACTATTTTTTAAACAATTTTGATCCAGAGAAAATGAGTGCAATGCCCAAAGGAACTCAACCCGCCTATCTCATTCTGACTGATGAGAACTACCCATTATATTTTGTATTTTTAATATTTCATCTTCGTTTCTTTTATTAAATTTAAATTTTTATTTTTAACGTTAATTATAAATTATTTTTTTGGGTGGGAACATCGTCAACCGACTCTTAATCGTACCGATAGCTTTTGCTTTTTCTATCTCCTGTTCTCAAATAGGAGATGTTTTTCTTTTATATTTGCACTCTTAATTTAACTGGCAACTGGCGTACCGATTACGGAGTACCAACAGGGGGAAATACCCCTTAAGCTTCCTCGTCTTAATTCATATATACGCTTAAAATTTTAATTGGCTGCTTAATTAATGTTAGTAGAAGTACAAGATAAAGTTTCTAAAAATTCAAGTTAAATGATACTAAAAAAAAAGATTAAAAATACTAATAATCAAAAGTAAAATGCAAAATAAAAGAAATTAAAGCAAACTTACAATTAGGGACCAAACAATTGTGCAGATTTTCTTCATTTTGTGCAGATTTTTTTTTTTTTAATTGAACTCTTTAAGATGTCGAGGTTCTTAAAACCACATGGGAACTCCGTAACCGGTATGCCCCATTACAACAGCTGAACAGGCTTCAAGTAGCAGGAATCGTTATCCTTTGTGCAAGCTACTGAAGTCAAAGCATTCTGAGAATTTATGGCACCGCTCCGACACCCCCGGGGCGAAACATCTGCCCGATCAGTTTACAGTTACCACATACTATGTTATTCCATTTCTCCTTTGCGTGTTCGATCGATAAGGGACATTTTACGGAATCCTGCGCATTTTCAAGATTTGTGCAGAATATACATTACTTAAACATCATCAACAAAAAAACGAAATTGTTCGAATAAAATTAATTTTTCCGTTAAAATATTAGTTTTTATTAGACCAGGGATGGGCAAACTTTTTCAGTCGCGGGTCAAAAATCGAAGAAAAAAAGTTTGGCGGGCCAATTTAAATTTTTCTAAAATTTTAAAAATATTTATAATATTAATAACCAATTATTATTACCATAATATTTATAATATTATTAACCAATAATATATATACTTTACTTACACTACCTTTGCTATACTTTTAATAATTTCACCACTATTCACAATGATGCTATATGTCCGCAATATTAGAACTCGCGCCAAAAGAAAAAGCCGATGGCTGCAGCTGAAAATGCGCAGTCTGCCACATGTGAGGTCTAATTCACCTATATTGGATTCCCATATGTCTGCTCCCCGAGAAATAGAACGGTTGTTGGTGCCAATCTACAGCTGTACCTGACAAACAACTTCCGCTTTTAACACTCTACCGATTGGAAGCTGTATGTGCTTGCTATTTCTGTCAATTTATGTGTTGTTGAAGAAAAATAGTCATTTGAAAAAGGAAGGAAAACAAAAATAATATTTAATCAAAGCAGAAAAGGAGATGGATATATAATATATATAAAAAAAAAAAAATTCTTTTAATTTGTCTCTGGCCGCCAAATTAAAATGCTATCCGCGGGCCTGATAGAACCTTCCGGCGGGCCGTAGTTTGCCGATACCTGTATTAGACTATTCAATTTTTTTCAGCTATAATCAAATTTCATTTCTTTAACGACACTGAATTTTTATCCACAACAATTCTAGGGGAAATTTTCAATGACAAATCTATGGGGATTGATTTTAATAATACATGATGTAAAAGGGAACTGTAATTATTAGGATTTATTTATTCGTTACTTTCTAAACCTCGAATATGTGTTTCGCTTTCTGAATAAAATTTCAGCTGCGATGTAATGCCATAAGATTTTTCTACCGGACTTCAATTTAAAAGTTTTAACATATGCTTCTCTGCATTAATATTTTTCTCTCAAATCTTTTTGTAAATATGTTGTTGTTGTCCTAATGCAGCTGCCAATGCAGAGACATTTCATCTTTATGCCATAAGCGAGGGTTGCACCACTGTGACTCATTGAGGGGGCCACGTGTTGCTTGACCAGGGGCCACGTGTCGCTTGAAGATAGGCTACGAACGCGAGTCACACTACTCCCCACAACGCTGGGCGATCCTATGAGACCGGGACCTACGGTTTAAAGTGGATTTCAAACCACTACAAACATCCGTGGCACCGCCGGGACTCGGAACCTATGGTACCGAGTGCTAACTACTCGGCCATCCGGAGCCATTTTTTAAAAATATATTTAAGAACTTTTCATGCTGTTTGGAGCTCAAAGGTAACTAGCGTATTGCTACTTCACCTTCATCAGTTAAATAACTAAATTTTTTTACGTGACTGAGATTAAGAATTATTGTGAATACCCACTTCAAATTAGAAATTAAAATTGTTAAACTTTAATATATTACCATCGTACTGCCATATCTGCAGACGAGGAAAGTTAACTGTATTTTGTTCTACACGTCTAATTTCTACAACTCAGTTCGCTATTTACTTTATCCAAAAGCCGAATTCTTTTTATCGGATTTCAGCACCATGGAATGTTATGATGCAGATTCAAAGATTCGTCTCAATTTTAATTTCTAAAAGAATGAATAAACTTTGTCATCTATTTTGTTGAATGCGATTGAAAAAAAAAAAAATGGAACTGTTTTTGGCAATAAATAATGTAAAAATAAAAAAAAAATGTACGAAATATTGAAAAAAAAATTACAGGTGTCCGGTATTCAGGGTTAAGCAAAAAGATCTGATCTTCAAATCAGCAATAAGCTGGAAAACAAAGAATAAATATTTTTCTAATATTTAAATGTTTATACATTTTTTTTTTGGCCAAATTAAAGTAGAATCATGTTCCTATTTTAATTTTTCATTAAAATCAGAAAATGTTTTAAAAGCATTAACAAATATAACAAAAATAAATTAAGGAATAAAATACTAAGATAAAAAAAACGATTGCTCTGTCAGTTTTTTTCGTCTGTGAGAGGAATTCCTGGTAGCAGTGGTTTGTCTTGTTCCACAGAATGCATTATTTTTAATGAGTCAATCATTTTAATTATAACAATGAAATTGATTTCATGTATTTGAAAAAAGACGTCATAAAATTCAGAAGCTGTAGAAATTAGTCAAATATGTATTAAGGATAATTTTCGGTTTTAGTTTCTTAAAATATTCTGCATATATTTTTTTCCTTCCAATATCACAATCTTGTATTATACATATAAAGTGAAATTTAAATAGAATTGGTTGAAAAAACGTTTTGATAATGATAGATGATAGCAATGAGAATTGCAAAGATTTTTGCAGTTTAGCTGTAAATAGCATTCACAAAACACCAGTACAGTTCCCAATATTATACATACAAACTATAATAATAAAAAATAAAAAAAAATTTGAAACGATTGCAATTGAGTCAACGCACTCTTTTAACATGATGTTCGTATGAAAGATGCAAATTTTTGTTAATAGCGTATTTTTTGTATTGGCGTCACCTGAATTTCCAAGAACTTGCTTAAGGACAATGAGTCAATATGTTTTTAAAAATCGTTCAGTTTTATTCAGGATCACATGGAAACAATAGGAAAAAATGCTGGAAAACTGAACTGAATGCCACGACAGTGCGCTTTTTAATTCAAATTTTTAACTTTTGGGAACTACTTCATCTGCGTTTAGTTTTGATTTTACGATATGCATAATATTAAAATAAATAATAAAAACTTCTACATTATGTACACAAAGCCGTTCAACGTTAATGCAAATAAAATAAATTAGTTAATTTGTGTTATTTAAATATACTATTAGAATTTCGTCGGTGATGATCATATTTCAAAAATGATCAATGAATATTGTTTTTTTATATTTATAAACTAAATTAATTTTTTTTCGGAATATAAACATGAAAAAATATAATTAATTTCATGACCGATTAAATGAATTATAAATTTTTAAAAATAATGTTTTATAAAAGAATGCAACAGGGAACAAATTACTAAATATAAATATAAACTTCTACCCAATTTCAATTTTTTTTTTTTTTCGTTTGTTTAATTTTCCGGATATTTCAATTGCATATTTTCTCAAAAGTTCGAGAAACAATAGACTCTATTTAGATTTGAATATTAATTATTCCATTCAAAGGTTGTGGGGTCCTGATGGCCGAGTGACTAATACCACAGGTTTCGGGTTCGAATCCCGGCGGTGGCATGAAGGTTTGTTGTGATTCGGAATCCATTTTAAACCGTAGATTCTGTTTTAATACGACTATTGGGCGTAGGGCTGACAACCCCACCTCGTAAAAGAAAACATTTCCTGTCTCGAAATCTGCCAGTAGGCAGACGCCCTTGGCCCACCATGAGTTTTACTGATACCCTGAATAATTACTAAAATATGGAACTGTCATTGTTAAATTTGATTTAATGATATTCTAATCCAAAATATTTAAAAACATTTTCTTGCTCCATATTTAAATGCATCGTAAGCTCCTGAAATTTTTTAATGTAAAGCATTAACGCAAATTGATGACATCTCGAATTAATTTGTTATAATCATTTCATTTTGGAGCATTTTACCAACAGATGTTATATATTAGAGCTCCCTCAAGGGTTTGATGGCCGAGTGGCTAGCTCTATGTATCACAGGTTTCGTGTTCGAGTCCCGGCGGTGCCGTGGATGTTTGTAGTGGTTCGGAATCCACTTGAAACTGTCGGTTCCGGTCTGTTTAGCCCAAAGTGGACACAAGATGACCGCAGAGCGACTAACCGAACCCCTTCCCTTCGCTTCTCAAGTTGCAATAGGATAGTTCAACAAAAGAGCTATTACACAGAATACAATAGAAATAAAATTTTCTCATCTTTATATATATATATATATATTCACACAGACTTTTTCAAAATCACAAAAATATGTGAATACCTCAGTAGTTAAGTATATATATTTTACATAGAGTACGTGGTACTAAACATACGCTGTGGTGTTTTAAAAAGATAGTTTCAGAAGCCTGCCACCAGTTTGAGTGTATGTTGTATCAGTGCCAGTTGTAGAACACAACCACGTAGCAAAGGAATTATCATCGTGATAAAATAATATAAATAAATCATGAAAAATTTCATTCTCATGTCTTAGGTTAGTGCACTAAAGAAATCTCAGTAAATCAGATGCGATGAGCGGAAGCGTGATAGAGAGACGGAGCCCCTAAGCCTCCATTTCTGCACGAGTGCATACAAATTAGTATAGAAGGGTAAAATCGGGCAGTTTTAGAAATTAAAACGAGATACTCGAAACGGAGAAATGTTTAGGACTTTCTGATGTAGGAATGTATTCTGTTCTGAATAGAAGAATTATTCCTGAAATTAATATCACTGTAATTAAGAAAGATATGGAAATTCAGTCAATTATTAATCTTACTGAAATATTTATGGAAAATAAGGTAAATAAGGGTAAATCAATAGCAATTAAAGTAGAATTTATAAATAAATATAAAGCCAATGATAAAGGAAATATGGAAAAAATAATGATAATAATTCTTTGAAATAAAATAAGAAATTATGATGCCACAAGTCATTGTTGTTATTAACTAATTAATTAAATTATTACTATATCTAATTTTAAAATAATAATAACGATAGGAAATATATGAATAAATAAACATATAAATAATTTATTAAATGAATTTTCAGCAAGTTTTGTATTTGGAGAATTATGAATAGCATTAACAAATAATCCAATTGAAAAGATGAATGTTATAATAGAAATAATAATAATAGGAATTATAACTAGAGTGTTAAAATTAATTAATCTTATTATTATAGAAATTTCTCTTGCTAAATTGATTGAAGGTGGCGCAGAAATATTAGCAGCGATAAATAAAAATCATCAAAATGTGATATTAGGAAATGAATTAAATAAACCCTTAAATGAAATTACGTTTCGTGTATGATGTTTTGAATAAATTATATTTACTATTAAGAATAATGCTGATAATGATATTCCGTGGGTAATTATTATAATAATTGCCCCGAAGATCCCAATATAATTTAATGTTATAATTCTAGCTAATATTAAACCTATATGAGCTACTGATGAATATGTGATACGAGATTTGAGATCCTTTTGTCGAATGCAGTTTATTGATGTTATAGACGCCCCTATTAAACTAATTTTAATAATTCAATAATTTAAAGGATATAATTTTGAATATAATAAAGGAATAAATTAAATTAATCCATATCCTCCTAATTTTAAAAGATTAGCTGCTCAAATTATTGACCCTTCTACTGGGGTTTCTACATGAGCTTTAGGCAATTATAGATGTGTTATAAATATTGGTATTTTTACTAAAAAAGCTAAAACAAAAATAAATGATAATTTAATTTGTTGTCTTAAAGTAGTTAGAAGTAAAAAATTAGGTCTTTCTTTGTAAGATCTAATTCCTTAAAAGCAAAGGGAGGGATGCTAAAATAATGTAAATCATTAAATAAATTCTGGTTGGTAAGGATTAAAACAATTTCAAATATAATATAAAAAGAAAGTTTTTTTTAATGATGATGATGATAACACAATTATTAAAGTTCTGATAATAGATAATAGAATTATTAAAGTAGATAATGTATCTAAAAATGTAAGTTTATTAATAATTATGGTTGATAAAAAATTAAATTTTAAAAAATAATATAAAATTCTTAAAGATAAAATAGATAGATAAATAGGAAAATTAAAAAAGAATAAACTGATGGAAATAATACTTTTATCAAACATTAAAGATCAGACTGGAATAGAATTAGAAGATTTATAAAATCGACACATGGATACTAAGAGAATAAGACCTAATGATGAACTAAATACCATAATTGTTAATATTACTAATAAAGAAATAAGAGAAAATGAAAATAGATTTAAAGATAAAATTGTAAACATAGAAACTAATATAAGTTCTAAATTAAGAGGAGTAAAATAATAGATTTTCGTCATCATCAAAGGGATGAAATTCTAACAATGAGCATAATTTTAATAAAATTAATAATAGAAATTTCTACATCCAAAGTAGATGTTTTAAATAAACTATAAAGAATTATTGAAAATAGTTTTGATAATAGGTAATTTTTTTTAATGTAATTTTTGTTTTAAGAAATCAACCAATAGTAGTAATTTCTAGATTAATCTCTATTGTTTTATTATATTCTTTATTTATTTATTTAGAAATAGGAAGTTTTTTATTTAGATATATATTAATTTTAATTATATTAAGAGGAGTATTAGTTGTATTTACTTATATAATAAGAATTTTACCTAATGAAAGATTTGAAAGAAGTAGATTAATATTTGTAATTTTAGGATTTAATATTAAAGAGTTATATTTAGAAATATTTGAAAATTCAAGAGTAATAAGATTGAAGATTTGAGAAAGAATAACTATATTTAGAAGAATATTTTTAGTAATGTATTTATTAGGCATAATAGTAATAATCGTATGATTAGGAATTATAAGAGATGGAGCTATTCGAATTTCTTAAATAATGTACCTGATTAAAGGATTAATTTGATAGATTAATTAATGAAATATTTTAATTTCGTTACGAAAGAAAGATAAGAGTATTAAAGATGGTAAATGGTTCATTAGTAGATTTACCTTCCCCTTCTGATTAACATATTTTTGAAAATTTGGATGTTTATTAGGAGTATTTTTAATATTTCAAATTGTAACTGGATTATTTTTAGCTATACAATTTTCTGGGAGAGTAATCTTATCATTTAATAGAGTTATTCATTTGCAAAGATGAAAATTATGGATGACTATTACGAGTATTTCATGCTAATGGAGCAATATTTTTTTTTTCGATTGATATATATTCACATAGGGCGAGGTATATATTATGGATGTTACCGATTTGAAAAAATTTGATTAACAGGTGTTTTTACTATTATCAATAGCAACCGCTTTTTTAGGATATGTTCTTCCATGAGGCCAAATGTCTTTTTGGGCTGCTACTGTAATTACTAATCTGCTATCAGCTACCCCATATGTAGGTGTAATATTAGTAGAATGAGTATGAGGGGGATTTTCTGTAGAAAATCCTACGTTAACTCGATTCTTTGCTTTTCATTTTATTTTTATTATTTTATTTATAATAATTTTACATTTATTATTTTTACATGAAATGGGGTCAGGAAATCCATTAGGTGTAAATAGAGATATTGATAAAAATCAGATTTCATCCTTATTTTACAATAAAGGATGTATATGGATTTTTGGTAGCATTTATTTTTTTACTATTTGTTTCATAAGACCTTATGTCTTTATAGATTCAGAAAATTTTATTCCTTCAAATCCTATAGTAACTCCAGTACATATTCAACCTGAATGATATTTGTTATTTGCGTATACAATTTTGCGTTCCATTTCAAGAAAAATCCGGGGTGTAATTGCTTTAGCTATATCTGTAATAATTATATATTTTTTACCTTTTTTTCTTCATCATAATTTTCGAAGAAATATATTTTAACCTTTTTTAAAATTATTATTCTGATATTTTGTTGTAAATTGAATATTATTGACTTGAATTAGGGCTTCTGAAGTAGATTATCCTTATATACAGTTATGAATAATTTTTAAAACTCTGTATTTTTTAATCTATTGAATATTATGAGAATCTCAAGATTTGATTGTATGACTTTAATTATACACTACTTTGAAAGTATTATACAAGTTTAGGCTTTGAAGTCATGTTAATTAGTTTAAGTAAAACAAAAACTTTGTAAGTTTTAGATCTATATAGATAATATAGATGTAATAATAGATAAGGGAATAATAAATAAAGTAAAAGGTAAAATGATCTTTCAATTTAAAGATATTAGGAAATCATAACGGAAATGTGGTTATCCCCCCCCCCCCCCCGAATTCATAATATTAAAAGTTAAAATTAATAAAATAGGGGAAAAAAATTTAATAGAATAAAAAAATAGGACTATTGAAAGCAAACATAAAATAACTATATTGGTGTATTCGGCTAAAAAAATTAAGGCAAATCATCCTCCTATGTAAACATTAAATCCTGAAACTAATTCTGATTCTCCCTCTGAAAAATCAAATGGTCTTCGATTTACTTCTGCTGAACATCTAGTAAATCATATACAAAATAATAGAAAGTTACCTAAAAAGAATCATATAATCTTTGAGAATCTCTAATTTGTATGAAATTACAAGAATTTGCTAAAATTGAAATAAATAGAATAATTAGAAAAAATGATACTTCATAAGAAATTATTTGTGCTACTCTTAGAACAGAACCTAATTGCTATATTTAGAAATAGAAGATCACCCAATAAGTAAAATGGAATAAACTGCTAAACTTGAGATAATAAAGAAAGCTAATATATTATGTTTTACATCTAAAAGTAAAAAATTCTTAAAAGGAATAATAATTAAAGCTAATAATAAACTAATACTGGGGGTAATATAAGAGATTGAAAAATTGGATGTATCTGGGGTGAATAAATTTTTATTAAATAATTTGATTGCGTCTCTAA